>JAOBRC010655564.1:0-10663 GCA_027575255.1 Scolionema suvaense
AACTGGATACATATGTGCAGCCGTTCAAAAGTTATCGAAAATTTTCGGAGGGGGAGGTAAATATACCTCCCCCCCCCTAAATAGGGTTAAAACATTATTCCACTTGAAAAATTTGGATTTTTTTGAGTTTTTTATTTTCAGGAATTTTCGACCCATATTTGGAAATTTCCCCAAATCACGTGACCCCTAGATCCAAAATGAATCAAATTTGGTCAGAATACGTATTGATAAATTCTATAACAGTAAAATAACGTTTGGTGTGCGAAACGGTCCCAAAAGTTTTTTCTCCGCGATATATATAGCAAGGGGGCAAAAAAGCTCCCCCCGGCGTTAGATAGGGTTAAGGAAGGACTTGTTGAGTCTGAAATGAAGGGTGCATCGGACTCAGCAGATGGAAGCTTGTACTGAAAGGTCTATAACAAATGTAGTGAATTCCAGTGATCGCAAGGTTGAGAATCTTTCTGCTGAATGCGTTGTTTGTCTTTTGGTGACTGTCGTAAGGTCCCAAGATCACTATGGAGAAATTTTCTGATAATCCGCAAACTTGTCAATAGTTTGAGTCACGGATTGATAAAAATTTGAATTCATTTTTCATTCCTTTTTCAAAGAGTTATAACTGTGCTATTGAGTTGTTGACTGAGTAATTCGAGAAAAAGATGGTAACAATAAGCCTACACATGGATTCCTTAACGAAGCCGTGGCAAAGTAGTACCATGCATGAAACTTCGACGAGTTTATGATCGAGTGCTCACCCATGTTAGTCTGTAGGTCTCCTCAGGCATTAGAAGTTGTCTCTGACCAATTTGCACACTGCTCGTTTCTGCAATTCCCAATCAACTCCAAGAAGAGTTATAGACCGTTATTAATCGAAAGTATGATGGTAATAATGATACGTTTCAGTTGGATGAGTTCGTGGGGTTCTGAGACAAAAGTTCGCGAACAGTCACGTTGCATGTCCGCTGGTACTGATTATGGAGCAAATAGAACAGGTGCAAATTCTCAACGTCAGGAACGTTGTAAGTCATCTGCAGAAGCTTTGTTTTACGGTGATACTTAAGGTGAGAAATCTAATGACGGTTGCGTTTATTTTAAATGTCATCATTTGCCGGTAAGTTGTAGAATGCCGACAAAATATTGATGCTATACGAGAACGTCTCCGAAAAAACATTTCTTGCAGTTTTACTTGTTTGAGAGGCAGCTGAAGTTAACTCTACTTGCAGATTGAATCACTAGTGTGACTTTTGTAAGGGTAGACATCATCTCTCACCTTGTAAAGGGCAGATCTAATACATATTGTAGCAGTAATAGTAGCAAGGAGGTGCATGTTAGTAAGGCCATGCAGACTGGCCATTCGCTAGATATGTTGTGTAACTCAGCTACTTCAGTCTCTTTTTTAGTTGATAATTATCTAAGAACATTGAATATCCGTATGGTCCTTGACTAGGGAAGTTGGAAATCGTAGATAAGTGAGCCATTATGTGCAGCTTTGGGATTCCTTAAGATTGCTTCCCGGCAACTGAAGGTCTCAAGGTTCATTGATAAAGATGGGGATGACGAAAGTTTGGTTGCTCATAACTCTGATGGTGTTCAGTTACTCGTTCACGGCATGGAAAGCAACAATGTTGTCGTTACGCCCTAAACCTTTATTTACGGATAAAGGCAGCCCTGGAGCTGCAATAACCTTTTTAGATGGCGACAATATTGTAACTGAAGGCCAGGCGATAGTAGATAGATTCAAAATAATTTTTGATGGGGTTGTAGAATCACTGCATATCCCAGAAATATACTCTACCGTATTATACGCATTACAAGCTGCAGAAGTTCATCCCTATGGTTTGCAGTTTCTAGTAAAAAACATAACCTTGTCTAAAATTTGTCCGATCATTTACATTATAGATCATGCACCAGGCGTCGCAATTGAAAAAAGGAAGAATAAGTGAGCACAAAGTATGAGTGCAAACAAGAACTACCCACGAAACTTTTACGAACATTCAAATTTTAGCATAACTACAAATGCAATTTCTACGTCAAAAAAACCCAATTCAGCCCTTGTCATGCACACCAATCACTTTCAAATGTATCATGTATCTGGTTCACGTCGGAAAGCAGGGTTTTCTGGGAAATATCTGGTGTCGAAATCGGATCGCACAACGTCGTCGGTGTCACTATGCAATGCTGAGTATTGTGGCAACAATGACTAATAGTGACATTGTAGACATTGCAATTATCAAATCACCATCATCGTCATGAAGAGAAGATGAGGTGGTATTAAAAGGACCATCGGTATCTGTGCAGTTTGTTGTTGGTACGGTATCCTGTACCCGCATGTGTAGGCAATTTTTAATAAGAATATGTTTATTTCAACACTGCTCATGCAAACCTGTCACTTCGACCAACAAATTCATTTGGGCCACATTATGACCAAAATCCATCTGCATGAGGTGGCGTGGCAGGGGTCCCTTGGTCAATATCAGAATTTGGTGTCTGCTCTGGTGTTTTGAAACGCCGTCGGTGGTAGTAAGCAATGGTCAGTATCAAAATAACAACCAAAAAGGCTGACACTACAGATGTCGCAATTATCAAATCATTATCGTCACCATCATCTTCATAAGGAGGAGTGGTATTAAAAGGACCGTCGGTATCTGTGTAGTTTGTTGTTGTTGACATTTTAGGTGCTGGAGTCGTTGGAACTGGAACATCAGTAGGATCTGTGCAGTTTGTTGATACGGTATCCACGTACCCGCATGTCTCCGCTGATGAATCATTCGTAGGTGCTATTAGAGCACATCCAACACTGGAGCACGTCTCCGTACTAGGAATAAATAAGATCAGGAGTTCGTATATGTTACACTTAAGATTGAACGTGATGTTAAGTCTTGGTTTCACTTCACCAATAACTCCAGAAAAGTAAAAAAGAACAAGAAAAGGATCAAAGGGAAGGATTTACATGATGCAATTTAGAGTAAATCAGATGTTAACGTGAGTCACCACTACTACCACTGTATCACTAACAATGGTTCAATTTCCTGATAAGATATAACATAAATGCAAAGATAACACACCGCATAAGGCCAAACAAAACTATTACTTTAACCTAAAATCTCGAAGATCTGCAGAGCTGCGCTAAATAGAGAATGTCGTGGTTGGGACGGATGAAGAGATGGTTAGTGGCTCTGTTGCAAATGAAGGTTATGTTAAGCCTATTTAGGAGGGGGGTGAGTTATTCACGTTTCCCTCGGTCGGATATTTTTCAATGAAGTGTTGAAGTCTTAACTGTTGTACATATGTATCTGAATCTTGCTAGCTTATATTCATTAATTAATTAATTCATAAATAAATTCATTAATTAATATTCATTTCTCATGCATATTGTTTCCAAATTTGAGCTTTTTGGATTAGTGGTTCAAAAGTTTTGAAAACTTTCTCGGAGTAGTCTGACACTGCTCCATTGGGTAGGCTTCCTATGTGATTGATTTGAAGCAAACTGGGCAAAAGAGGGGAATCCAGAGGATGTATCCCATAAATTTGAATGCCTAAGGATTGCCCGAGTAAATTTTTTTGGACTTCCCGATCAGGAGATAGGTTGAGAGGTTAATTTACCTATATGGAAGCATGGACGTATAATGTGACAAATTATACATCCATGATGGGGATTAGCCAGACCCCACCCCCCACCTGCTCAATATCGTTAACGACTTTATAAATGTATTCTCTGCATGATGAGCGGCATATCAGCAACATTACTTAGCGGGTAACATGCCTGTTTGACTACGCCAACATAACAAGATGGGGACGGGGGTTTCCACGTTTTACATTTTACTCCCACAGGTCTGTTTACTTTTGATTCAAATTGTCATACTGAAATTTAGATTCCCATATGAACAAAATTTGCACATTACTCCATTTCTTTGAACCCTGCTGCATGAATTGATTCAAATAAGAAATTTTCTGAAAGTGCTCAATGATAGCAATTATTTCAGCCCAAAGTAATTGAGGAAAGAGAGTCAACAAAACGAAAGTTTGGCAGAAAATGACGTTAGCTCCTATCAGGAAATTACCATGTAACACACCATGTTATAGGTATGACGACCAAATATACCAAAACATGTACTAGTTCACAGATACAATTCTGTTCACAGATACAAAAGTTTGTGGCAATAGCTTTAACCGTTTCTTTGCAATATAAAGCCTTAGACTTGGGGGCTGAAACCTTTAAACCATCAACATTTAAGGGCAGGGTTTTCCTGCGTCTATGCTTCGCATGGGATATACCTACCTCAGAGATGTGCACTTTGGATCTAGACATCGATCGAGTGATTTATTGCATGCCATTTGTTGCCACCAGTTCAGGATGTCAGTTGATACAGTGCCATTAAATCCAGGAGGTTGACAGAGTGCAAGATTGCTGTCTCTGAAAAGAACGTTTTCAGAGTCTTTAAAATCAATCATTAAAGGGGAACAATGGTCAGAAATGAAATTTTAACAGGTGATAGAGCAGAACAAAACATGGGATTTCCCATCAACATCATAACAAGAGCTTTCTTATTTCCATAGATACTTGCTCTCAAAGTCTAGCAGCTACCATACCATCTTGATTTTTCATGATATCATTGGAGTCCGTCGCTAAGCATAGCTATTTCCTTAGTTACCCAAAACCTTATGTTATTTTCTTTACTGGATCTTAAACATATTGCTTAGGTTTATGATGAAATGAAAGGGACAACCCTTAACAATAATTCAATGTGGAGTAATTTGGAAACAAAATATAGATACAACAAGTGTAACACCAGTGACATAATGCATAATTAATGGCAAGATGGTAGCTGCTGGACTTTGGGACTAAATATCTCCGGAAATACACAAGCTTTCGTCATAAAATAAAAACTGTCTGTCACGTTTATTTGCGCTCTATCATCTATCAAAACTTCATTTTTGACCATTGTTCCCCTTTAAGTATATACTGTTTTCTATTGAGAAAGGATGCATTTTCTCTAATAGGCTCACTTTTTATGGACTTGTGTTTTTTCGAGCAGAAGAAAATCCCTGGAACCATCTTCTTTATAGAAAACGTTTACGAACTAATTTTGTAGATGGAGAGTGAAGGGAGCCACAACGACCCCATTCACATTGGTGGATATTCGGAGTAATCTTACACAGTTTCAGCCTTCGATATTGTGTTCGTCAATTTGAGTAGACACTTTCGTAACAATCGCAGACTTCTTTTGGGAAAAAAAACCTTTTTTCTAAATATGAGCGCAAGTCCTCAGAAGGGCAAACATTGAACTTTAAAATTTTAAGTACTTTTTTCTTGTGGGCATTTAGCATGATAAATCTAAGAGCAGGTAGAAAGTTCTGAAACTGAGATGATCTAGAATCTGGAGCGAAACAGCAATTGTGGATTTGAGGCATTGTAAACACTTAACTAGACGTACCCAAAAAATGTGTATATGAAACTTAGTCGAACTTGTGTTCAAAGAAAAGGAGTTCCACAAAATTTAGCTGGTAAATAAAATTTGGCACGCTAATAATGTATATGATAAAACTTTGCAACCCTCACCCCCAAGTTAGTGAAAATTTCGCTATTCTCCCGAATCTACTGGATTGCCATCAATAACTCGTTACTTTGGAAACTAATTCAACTGTGGTATATGATAAAGACTTTCTGTTTGCTAGGAATGTGCAACAAAGGGTAGCATCCAGTTCACAAAATATGCAACTTACAAATTGTCTCTGCAGAAATCTTTTTTATAACACGGACATTCGCATTTGTCTTCTTTTGATGCGTCACACTCAGGAAGAGGTGCGTCCTGTGAATGAAAACGAGATAGTCGAAAATACTGATCAGGCCACCCTGGTAATTGCGAAGTAAGTAATACATTGATGTCTTTCAACTAGATCACAACCCAAGAAGACCTGGTCGTAACTATTATATGTCAAGGGAAACTCAGATCCCAAAAGAAGTAGAACTCGAACGATAAACATAATTAATACGACATGTCGACACCTGACGCAACTCACTGAAACAAAGAAAAGTTTTCTAAAGATCTTTTATTGGATGGTTTGTCTGACGTTCAACCCAGGTTCCATCATTTCTGCTGAATAATATATTTTGGCATTTGATCTACGCATTTCCATAGCAAATATGCTGCTTTATTGACATCGAGCAGAAAGGATTCAGAAGCGTACTAACAGAGCATTGATAACCTTCTGCTATTTGTTCCAATGAATGGCTGGATACAGAACTCTGCGATTCTCATAGAATTGCGTTCAAATACGGGTGCGCTTACTTTCGTAAACATGAACTCAGCATAATCTTGAATACGGTTACGAAAAATGATAACCACACATTTCACCATTTTTTAATCCTGGTATTTTCGATACGCACTGGTGTCATATTCATGGCCTGATGAAGATTTTTACAGAGTGTCTCTATATAGGCCAAAACCAAAATTGTATCAATCACCTGAAGCATTTACAACTATTCAGACAATAGGAAACATTTGCAACAGAGCAGCCTTAGTTCAAGACCCCATAAACAAGTTGAAGTAGGGTGTTTGCATCAGAGATCACGTTGGTGTTAGGGTAAGGGTCGTTTCGAATTTGTGTCGATAGCTAATTCTGTTTTGCATAATTTATGAAGGACATCGAATAGGAAGCCAGTATGCGTATCGAATATAGGTATTATACTCAAGTGCGTAATTATACACATTACGTATTCTCACCGGACGGCAAATTGCTTGTTGATGTAAAGATCCGGCCTTGTAAGAAGGATAGCTAGCCAAAGAAAGCTTATTTAGATTATATGGAACATTATTACGCAATACACGCTTTTTTTAATAGGCACCAGTAAATCGAAAATGAGCCTCGGTGGTGCTTAAATTTTGGGCAATTCCAGCCTCAACAGGTGCTTAAGAGATGCTTATGTAAAACATCTATGAATCATCTAAATTGTTTAGGCCAAAATTTCAAGTGGACTTGTCAGATGTTCGCGCTGAGCGCACTCTCGTTTTTACAGGAGGCAGTGAAATTAATTGTGCTTTGAGAAAATCAAGAACTGTTTTTCACGACAGGCTTAATTGAGAGAAAAGGAATTAATTCAGAGAATATGTGAGCATGAGGCTGGGGTGTTGCTTAGCCGGTGCTTAGATATTTGGTGAAATCGAGCTTGGTGGGGCTTATAGCGCTGATGCATTCCCAACTGTACCTTCTGGTGTACTGGAGAAATTTCCATCAAATGCCCGATAATACACAGTTGTTAAATACACAGTGGATAACGTGAAACAGTTATAGCTTGTCACATAGTAAGAACTTACTAAACTTCTGCAAAAACACTTGTTGGCACGTTCATCTAATTTAAGGCAATCGTTAATGACTTTCGATCCAGCAAGTCCACGTCTTCTGACAATCATAAAAAACATATTTGTTTCCGGAATCGGCCCAATTCGGAAATTTAAGCAGCTTGTTGGTTTATGATCATAGGGCTTGTACTCAGATGACGAAACCTAAAAGGGAAATAATAAAGGAAGTCATGATCCGTAACTCTTGCTCAGTTTTCGCTAGTAATAGTTTACTAATGGGCAGATCCAGAGGGTAGCAACGGAAACGGATGCTTCCCTCAGATTTTTCTATTAGTTATGACAAATGGTATTGTTCTATCTCAACTGAGGACTCCTTTATTTTCTAGTTTCTCTGATCCCTGCATCGTCTCGCCAGGTACATTGCTAATTTTGTGCTTTGCAGCATGAAGCTATTGCTACTCATTTGAATGAATCATGAATGTGTTGTTGAAGCATCTTTGTATTAGGGCTTTTGAGAATGGTAAGGTTCTATCACGTAAATACAGAGCAATCCAAATCTAAATAAAAGCTAGATTATAAGGTCTCAATATGAGGGCTGACGTATGACATATTTTGCTCTCGCCACTCATTCTTACACAATACACGGTTTTTCAATCTCAAATGGTTCTGCAAAATGGGAACGGAACGCGGAATGGAAATTTCGAGCAAATCATATTACGCCATAAGAGCAGTGACCATGATAATAGCCCTTGCATGTACTTTTTCAATATTTCAATGTTTTATCGCACTGCGTAGGATGAGGAAGTCATTTTACGAAATAGAATGACCTGCTCTGAGGCAGTTTGATGTCGAGAGAGAAATGCGCGGGCGGAAAGATCGTAAATAGGAGCGAGCGAGCGAGTGAGCCAGAGAATTTCATGAATATAGAGGATGGTGGGCCTGGGGTGGAGAAACGGAGTAGAACGGTAGAGGCTGATAGAGAAGGGCGAAACGATGAGGTTTGGGGTTGGAAACAACCGAGAACCAATGCGTGAAGGGCTTTGAGTGGTGAAGTGTCAACACAGTTGAATTTAGGAATAATGACCGGGAGACGGAAAGATATACGCACTGTGAAATACTGAATATTGCTTGATTTGTCGTCTTCATGATGCCAGAGGGTTGACTACATGTCAGGCGCTGAAGATTTGGAGGTAGGATCTTGCTTTTATAGCTATGTGAAATGTGGTTTCGTAAGTAGTTGCCCGACATTCAAGCATCTGGGCATGTTGTGCCGAAGTTTTTTGCTAATGTAACGCAGAATTCGTGGACCAAAAGGCGAGTGAATTTTTTTTGGCAGATTTGTAGGATATATGATAATTTTGTACTATGGAGGAAATGCAATATTAACGCGGATAAATCTTCAGAACATAACAAATGAATCACTGCTCCAGTCAACCGACTATCGCAGCGATAGGGTTTGCTCGAAATTTTGCGTGACCGGTCAGCGGTAGCGTGTAATCTACAGACTGGAACTGAGATTAGAAAAGGGTGTATTCATCAAGTGGCGTCACAATCATACAGTTCACTCTTCTTTCTTTGAATGAGGGTTCTGAAGCGAGGGTGGAATGCATTTTATGGACTTTTGGCTTGTGATAGGTTTGTTAATTTTCTTGTTTGAGGTAGAGGCAGGCGCTGACTACATCACAAATTATATGGAGCAGAATATGAGTTTATTGACCATTCCTGAAAATACTACAAAGTCTTCACTAGATCGTGCCAGAACGAAGCTCAAAAAAAGGTGTCCAGCCACAATGCAGGACTTGTGCAGCCACAATGTTAAGAGCCTCATCAGTGCTGCCATTAGTTTTATCAGAAGCGATATTAAGAGCCATACTGGAGTTTCTCCCACGGCTGTCCTCCAAAATTTGATATCTCGAGAACGAGGACAGATACTAACACCAATTTGCTTTTATACTTTTATACTTTCAAGAGACAAAAACACTTTCTTCATGTTCCCGGACATGTTCCGGCTAGTCAACAGGCATTTTCAACAGAAAAGGGGAAACGTCAAAGAATAGTGATCATACATTAAAGATAAATAGATATCAGATGCAGTATGGAAGACCAGAGAAGTAAATAAATGCATGGAAAGTAGAGATTCACCTTAAGGGGATAAATGTTTGCATGGATTTCTTTTGGCAAGTCCAATTTGTGCGGCGCTTTGCGTAGATTCAATTTTGTAAATCAGGAATTTGCAGTGAAAATTTGTGGAAGTAATTTAGCGAATACGCATCAACGTAGGAAAGGGAGGAAGCTCTTGATATGCGAATTGAAACGAAGAACCAGCCTAGGTACGCTGCTGTAGATTAAAGATCGAAAAATTCGTCGTTTTTGCTTCTGATTTGATAAATTTTGCGTGGATTTCATTTTGTGAATTTAGCGAAGAATTGGAAAATTCGCAAAAATTAAAGACTGATGGGCCGGATCACTGCCTCTCTTTCATGCGCGTCCTTGCTCAGCCAGTTCATTTGCAGAACACAACCCAGTTTGCGCAGCTGAGTAACTGAGTCCAAAACAAAGAATCCAACGGCAATGTTTACAGTGGTTAAACCACACTGCGTGAAGAAGATACATGCCAAACAAAGCATTCCTGCTTGAAACCTGTCGTCCTTTGACTTCAAACCTTCGCTATCATCCATGAGAGAACAGGTAAATGTAAATCGCAGCTTATAAGAGAATATTTGCATGATTTTGATCATTAAAAGTTTCAGCCGTGGATTGTTTTGATTTTGTAGAATCGGCCATCTTTATTTCTACTCCGCTGACCATGATTTGATCCCAACAGCCTTTAATCAGGTGGGACAGAGATTGAAGAGAAAGAATAAGAGGGAGCCCATGTATATATAAGGACTTCACCGAAATTGAAATTGCCAAGTGATTTACTTGTTTATTCAAAATCGGCTTCTGCCACTGTAAACGCATTGTTTTCTTTAGTTTTCTCAAGATGTCGGTCAAAGCTGTATCTGAAACAGAATAGCAGTCACAATTACACACTTGTTTTCAACTGCCTTGCTCTAAGTGTCTAGGCACATGTAATGACTTATCCTTACCAAGTTGATTTTAATCCGGGTAGTTAAGTGTCTCAAGGTTTATCCAATATAGCTCGTGTTACAGCCAGCACAAATAAACTTATAAACTACACCTAATTTGAAGCCATTAGGTTAACCCTATCTCAGGCGGGCTTTTTTGGAGGTATCAGAAGCGGGGGGGGGGCTTTTTGGCCCCCCGTCGTAATTTCTATTCTAGAGTACCTATGAAGCTAAAACTTAGTAGTGAGTTCCCTTTACTCTAAAAGACTCCAAAAAATTAGGCAGAATTGTTTCTCT
>JAOBRC010655675.1:0-10662 GCA_027575255.1 Scolionema suvaense
CACTTTTTCTCGCAAAATAAAGTTTTTAAACACAAAAAAATGGGCCAATTCCAAGAACCTGATGAACCCTAAATTTTACTCTCATGCCATGGTGGTGAAGAAAGTATGAGATGCAAGAAATTAATAAGCGGGGTGTCAGAATAAGGTCCAGGGGGGGGGGATGCAGAAAAATCAAAAAATTAAGAAGCGTCCTCCTTTTATTAAGTACGTTCGACTATATTATAGTCTTTTTCCAAAGGGGAGACTTTCACCTTCAGCACATTTAATTCCAACTGCTGTCATTTCTTACGATCATCTTTAAATGTAAATTTGACCATCTTCATGGCCGGTGAAAGGGTTACGATAACCTGTGCTACAAGCAGCGTTAATAATTCATAGAAACTTGTTGAAAACCTTAGTCTGGTCCGAATGTTTTTCATGAGGAACCTGTTTTTTAAACCCTATTTAGCCCGGGGTATTTCAGACCGCTAATTCGAACGGGGGGGGGGGGGGGGTAATATGACGCCTCCTTCTAAAATTTTATTCGTGCATAGTAAAGCCTCCTAAGTAGGCAGCATTATAGCTACGCCTTTCTTCTTTACGTTTCAGCTGTAAAAACCACGTCTACTTCATCTAAAAAGTAGTGGCAGGGTCTCAAAGTGACCACACTTTTTCTGTTTCCATTATAAATTTAAAAATTTCCGGAAAAACATGCGCTCATTTTTAAGTCATGTGAAAGTGTTCCAAGTGCAGAAGGCATGCTTTGTGGCACTAAATCATAAAATGAAATAAATATACTCTATTGCTGACAAGTTTCGAGTCATCTGAATGTGTCAGCAAAATTTTATGGAAGAAAGAAACGAAAAATTTTAAAAACTTTTTCTATCCACTCTCGACAAGTAAGACGCCCTATCCAAACGAAATGCCTGATACGGTTCAAAATGCCTGTAAAACATGTCTTTCTGTTATACATGCAAACTAAAAGTCAAAAATATTCAGGTTCGTAGGCTGTACCGTTTTTGTGATATTTAAAAAAAATCGAGGGGTAGGGGTTGTCATATTGATCAACGTGTTAAACAGTTATGATAAAAAATCTCAAGCATGTTTATCAGACAGTCATGCTGCAGATTAGACAAAAAGCAAGCAACGCCTTACCTGGTCAGTGCTGCTGGCATTGATGCGTTGCTTAGACCGATCATCCAAATACAGCCCTTTTGAGTGCACCAAAGACAAATAGGACAACAGTGCTGCCACCACAAACAGCATGCCAAGTTGACCACGGCCTGCCATCACCATGATCAGGTGTCTAAGGTTCGTAGCACCCGTAGCTTTTATAGGCGTGTGTGTGGCAACAGTGATCTTTTTATAGCGTCTAGTCAAATCATTGTACATGAAGTTAATTAAACATTTGAAGTAGCGGTAACTCTGCCAAATTAAATGAAATTGTACCTATGCCTTTTTGAAAGGTCCGAGCCGTAGGTCAAAGCGCAAACAGGTCTGTTTCTGACAAATGCTTGGAACTAATTGCTAGGCTTGGATAAAAGAGTATAGCAATTATGTTGAAGGTTGTGCTCATTGGGAAATACTGAGATGCTTACCATCAATAATAAGGGCTTCCTTTGTGAGTCATATTGTTTTCAAAGTATTAGACCCGATGAGTTATAAAAAACTTAAATATGACGCAATATTGGCTTAACGGTTAACATAACATGCCTTTTCGACTACTCCAGCATAATACGGAGGGAGGAGGGGGTGGAATTCCCTTGGAAAATCAACTTCCATTATAGCCATGACCTTGACATTTGGGCCACTTATTCTTGCCCATAAATCAAGAAGAAGTTCCAAATTTTGGTCCAACGGGTAGTCTGGTATGCAAATTACACACATTTGAAATTTGCAAACCGGCAATATGGTTTTCCATAGGAAGCACTACAAAAAATTCTTATTTGGCGGAAAACGCTTGGCAATAGGAATTTCTGACAGAAAGTTACGTATTAAGGCTGGAAACGTTGCATTTTAGTGCCAACACAAGTAAGTAAGCATTACATCTTCCGAAATTTGGATTTTTATAAGTCCCAAAATATGGAAAAAATTCGGACTTTACCCCGGTTTTTTGAACCCCTTGCTGCATGAGCTCATTGAAAGGCCAACATGGTTGAAAACGGCTGAACAGACGTGAAATAAGAGCCAAAAAACAGAAAATTTGACAAAAAGTGACATTATCCCCTGTCAGAAAATGGTCACGTGGCTTCACTACTATAGGTATGAGAACGAAATTTGCACCAAAAGATGCGCAAGTAAATTCTGTGAGACTTGCAAAAATTTGCGGCAACAGCTTCAGCTGTTGTTTCGCAGTACAAAATCTTGTTATCTTAACCGTTTAGTTTCTCCTCTTCTCTTATCATTGACCTGTCCTAAGACATGGTCTGATCAGTTCTGTTTTTATCTCTGCAATATCCCTTGCAATGGTTGAGCCGAGTTTGTAAATGGAAAAGCTAGGCTGTACACCCCAGAACGTACACAGATTTTCTAAGATAATTTATGTGAGGTGTGCTGAATATAATAAGACAAACACAACTCTGAAAAACATTCTTGTTGTTTTGAAATTCAAAACAAGGCAAGAAAAGTGTCATTCTCATTGAACTCAAGGAACATAAAGCTTACACAACCTTCTATATCAGATGTCAAAGTAATACAATGGAATCAATAAGGCCAGAGCAAGTGACAAAGGCAGAGGTAGCAAAAGAACAATTATATATATATGAACATTGTCCTAAATGCTAAGCCATAAGCAAAATAGGAATTGTGTTTGTCTTATTATACTCATACAACGTTTTAGCTTGGGACAGTATAACTAGTCTATAATGAGCTCATCTATGGAAAGTTTTTAGAAACCAGAAGCATCGGCGCTTGTTTTGCAGTCCCACCACAGTAGTTTTCCATGCTCTATTGTTAACATAATGATGCCAGCACTGACACATTCAAGATTTGATGTATTTATTAGGCAGATTTCACAGATTGGGCGAAAACGAGAAAATTATGCAGATAATGCTTGTAGTCAGCTGAATATGTGCTTGCTGGGAACAATTCGTAAACAGGTGGACAGCAAATTGTACTCTGATGCGAAGACCCTACACCATGATCAAAATCGCGAAGGGTGCTGTACAAAGGCTATATAACCAAGATCTCTATATAAGTAACACCCAGCTAAAAATCACGAAATATATTAAAATGCTAAGCGACACCCTGAGCCTGGAACATTACCACCAAGTTCAAGATTTACATAAACTTTATTGTTTCCAATAGTGGTGCAGGAGATAAATGATTTGCATAAGGAGAGAGGCTACAACTTAACGAAACATTGTGGACCAAAATATTATCGTTAACCCGTCTAAGAAAATGTTACAAATTCAGCTAGAGAACGATTATTTGTAGAACTAAGCAACGCCTAAGCAACATCGAAAGCTGAGAAAAACCAAAAGTGCTAAAAAACACTGAAGCTGAAGTTGAAAAAAAAATGTTTTCTTATAAAAAAAACAAGTACATTCGTTGACATTGGAACACTGCTGATGGAACTATGTCAGTCCAATGTCACTTTGATGATGTTATAACAATGTCATAAAAATGACGATGGACAATGTTGCATTCTCGACGTCAATCCGAAATTGATCTGTTATCATCTGATCATATTAATCTAACGTTGTTCCAATGTCAGTTTCCTTGGGTATACTCGTCATGTGCATAACCTCGTCGTTCTGAGCATCAAGTTGACTCCAGTCTTACAATGGCTAGCTGAAAATCCTGTCCCCACGCAGCATGTGATAGCATAATAATGGTAGGACACAAGCAATCAGCAAAATCAAATTTAAATATGATTTCTCGCTCGTGGCCCAGCGCTATCATTACCAACTTCAAAGTTTGATTGTTTGAATCCTTTTGACGGCGTTTGATATTTACCACCGTAAATCAGAGATCAGAGTTCCATTGGCGTACATGCTATGCAACATCTCACAGGACAGATCGAACGGCCCAGCGTTATCATCAAAATTTTTTTTGCGTTTTCATTCATATTTTGCCAACGCAGTGTTACATTTAAAGGTATTTGGAAAATCATATCAACAATACGGGCTTTTTTCCAGACACTTTGTGCTGCAGCCGTTTTTGCATCTAAGATTGAGTTTATAATCAGTGTGAGCCTATTGGTATGAAAGCAAGCCCAGTGAGTGCCGCACCTCTGGTGCGGTGAATGCAGCTGGAGTGCAGGGGGCGCTGTAAGCCCCCTGGCGGCGGTCTGGGGGCATAGCCCCCAGGAAAATTTGCCTTTCCAACATTTTAGAACACCTCAGATTGGCTCTCCATGAATCTCATGCATTCAATCTTTACCAATCATACAGTGACAAGAGGAAAAACATTTCATGATCAGGTAGAGTGAAGCAACATACAAGAACTAAAGCTTCTCTGAATTGTCCACATACAAAATGCTAGCGATTTTCAGATCACGAGACGAAAATCATTGTCATATTTAATAAACAAGATTTTGCCATTGATAGTAAATGTGTTTCAATAACTCCTCTTCCTCCCTGAATAGATTTTGTTTTGTTGGAAATCTCTTGAAAAGCTGAACGTGAGAAAAGCAATTTGTTTTCTTTGTCAATTATTTTATGACACAAGCTTCGCTACTACATTTAATGTTACGAGAATGTAAAATACATCTGCTGATCACTTGCTTGCTATGCAAGCACCAGCAGTAGATTGGTATCAACTCAGTTCAGTGACGGATGAGTGGGATGCATGAATGGGGAGCGCAAAATGCCTACAGAATGCAGCAAATGTTGCAGAAGAGCAGAAAACAACAATATTTCTAACGAAATTACAGTCAAATGGATTGAGCATAGTAAGCTACATAGTTGTCTATGTAGTTTCAGTGCCTTCTTCATTTTATCTCTATCACTTAAAGTTTCTATATTAAGAACATGCAGAACAATATTGCAATGCTCATTATCAACATCTAATTTGCTGATTGGCAGACAATAATGTCCCAATGAGTTTACTATTAATGTCACTCTTTCCTTGTCAATTGTCAATTTCCTTGTATAAACATCCATCCAGGGGTGGTTTTAAAAATTTTGAAGTAAAAGATTAAGTCAAAACTCAATTCAAAGATTAAGTTTCTGCCACTGCCTAGCGGTGGCAAAAACCTGTCTGGATAAAAGCCTGACAATGTAAGCCACAGTTTTTATCAGCACCACACTTTTCGACTGAATGTCATCATCAGGAGATATAGAGTGACAGAAGCATCTCAAAAAGTCCTAAATATACTATCCTCTACAAAAATTCGGGACAATGAACCTAATGACGTAAAGTCCATTTATTTCATACACATTTTCTGAGTAAAACAGCACTGATCCTGCAACGTTCAATCAAAACTAATGACTTCAAATATTTAAAGCATCCCTAAAATCGAGGTATTCATGCATGTGTTTTAGGTCATACAGTACCACTTCTAAAGAGAGTCAAATAGCTGAAGTCAACTTGATCATTAAGGTCTGGCCTATGTATATATATATATATACAGCAATAAAAATGTTTCTAAGCACATTCTCTTTTTACTAGTTGATGGTGCTGAGCAGATGATGGACCATTCGAACGAGTGGTTGTTGTAGTTTAGAAGATGACGCACTGGTTCAGAATGTTTAGTAGGGATATCTGGTTCTCTCCACCTGGCTATCAAATTCCTTCATGCTTCAACAATGTACGATGATCCACATTAGCGCACGCCTTTGTAAATCATACATGCCTGGTAGTTGTTTCTATCTTTCAAGTTTAAAATATTTTGAAAATGAAACTGTTTTTTATCGCCCAAGCACTATCATGATGGCTTAACTTTGTTTTTGATTTACCTTAAGGGAAGAAATTTTCGCGGGAAGAAAATTTTGCGGATTTCGCGGTTTTTGGGCAAATCCGCGAAATTAAATTCCATTTTTTACCTCCCAAAATGCTCAACCACAAAAATTAATTCCCGCGAAATTTATCTGCCATTGAACAGTGAAAATAAATTTGACAAAAAATATGGTAAAGTTACAAAAATTTTTAAAATAGTGCACTCTTTGTCAATTAACTTTGAACTAAGATTGACTATATACTTATTGCAGTGACATGCACAGCATGCTAAAATGTTATTTTGGTGGGGAAAAAGCATCTAAAAAATTTCTGAAAAAAGTTCAACCGCGAAAATTTATTCCCCCAAAATGCTTTGTATAGCACGGACCGCGAAAATTAATTCCTGCTAAATGTTCGAAAAATTTGACCGCGAAAATTTCTTCCCTTAAGGTAGTTTTTAAAGGCAACAACAGACTTTTAGTAATGACATTAAAATGCAATCAAAAATCAAATAAAAATAAAAATGGATGTTAGAATACATTCTGAAATCAGAACAGAAATAAAAATGACTTTCAAAATGCAATCGGAAATCAAAGTAGCAACAATAATGTAGCCTGTACCACACCAGGTGCACTGCGCTTCGCATGCTTGCTTGGTCTGTTACCTTTTGCAGCATTTCTGCGTTTGGTAATTATGCCATAATGAGCACATTAACGCCACCAGTGACTTCAACTCATCAATTATGCATGATTTTACAAACTGATTCAATACAAACTGATAATATTCGAGAGGTTGCTACAGGAACACCTGACGCAAACTGGCAAATAATTAACAAGTTTGCAAATTTGAAAAACGGAGATTTGCGCCAAAGTAAGCAGACTCTGGGAGAACTTGGTTCGAGCAGAGGCTGTGAGCTGGCTACAAAAATGGCTTTTGAAATCAAAATTGTAGCACACTTTTAAAGTCACATTTAAAATGATGGAGGAAAAACGATTTATATATATACATACAATGCAAAAATGGATTCCGGACTGCTTTAAAACTTGATTTTAAAGATATATAGATGTACAAAATCAAAATCAGTATCCACTGAAATCAATTTCTTTCGACAAACAAAAGCATATTTCTATAATTTTCACATGACAATGATGGACCATGATTCACATGAGCTGAGCCAAATAAAAAAAAAGAATGAAGTTTGGAGGCCAGGCCATAAACGACTGCGTGACAAATGATCTTATTACGTCTCTGATGTGACCAAGCCGTGACTCTAATAAGTCAAAAAAATAAAATTGTAACAGATTCAAAGACACAGAAACTTTATTCAGGTTGCAATGCAACACACACAACTGTCCTCATAGTGAGGCTAACTCAATGACTTCCTTTACCTTTCTTTATTGACAAGTTTAGGAATTGAATTCATTCCTGATGAGACGCCACTGCTCCTATTCACGAAGTGCTATATACTTAGAGCTTTGTGACCTAATTACCTAAGTCCCGTAGGTATTCTGTGGGTATGTCAAACAGTGAAAGCAGTGTCATGTCAACCATGCTGTTAGTAGATATCTTCCTGCCCAGAAGTAGATGCTGCCTAGCGACTGAACACTGTCAAGTGAGGGGGGTACACAAGAGTAGCAGCGCCACGCAGTCATATACCTACCAAGCATTTAAAGAACCAAAACCACACCGCTGACTTCAACCATTCCCTCACAGAAGAACAGCCTGTAGACAGCCACTGATAGCCTAACAAATTATAACAAACATCACTTTGGGTAGTAGTCCAGTCACTCGGCAGTCTCCGTTCGCGCTCCACATTCACATTGGACTTTCATATTTCCACGCTATGACCGCCGAGTGGCACGTACCTTATCTGCGCTCCAAATCTTGAGCGCAGTGAATCCAGCCAATCAGGAGCTTGTCACTGGCCTCACCAGAATCGGACTATATGTGGTGATACATCTATTTTCACATTAGGTTATGCGTCCAGGTGACTTTGCATATGCATTCATTTCTGCAAGCTAGGCAGAATCGCATTGGAACTGGTCAAGAGATCAAGCAAGCTGCCACTAGGCTTTTTTCTCGCCTAATCTGCACTGAGGGACGAATTGCAGATGGCAGAGAGAAGAGGTTAGGGCTAGGCTATTTGGGTAGCTACCTCATCAACCACATTCATACCGACAACCTTAACCATCCAAACAAGGACCAATGCCAACCCAAACCAGAGAAGAGCGAATAACAGCAACAAAGAACAGAAAAATATCTGTCAACATCAACTAGCCTCATTGATGCAATAGGCCAGCTAATAGCAAGCACTCAAAAAGAGCAAATGTAGCTAGCTAGCTAGCTAGATTAGCAGGTAGTCTATAGCCATAGCTAGCTAGCAACACAGTGTTGATAGAACAACTTATATATATAGTCAATGAGGGTTGGTACAAACCACAGGTCACAGGTTGCAGGTCACAGGTCACAGGTCAGAGTTATCATGACGAGATATCAGTAATCAGATGAACAAAATCAAACTACTATTCAATTGAGAAACGAACAGGTGCAATGACGAGTTTTATAAGGAAGAAGTAAACACGAACGCATGGTGGGCTTTCCAGATCGATAAGAATCAGAGACCGGTTCGGTAGCCGGAAACATTGCCTCGATGGCAAACAGTACACGAAGCACAAACACAGTTCGGTTCTGCATAACTAGTGATCAGATACTCTCCCCTCTCTAATTGTAAGGGGATGGAAGTATTTCAGATTTTTTTTGTTTTTTGTTTTGGGAAGGGGGTGACACTTTAAGGTCGGAAACTTTCACAGATTAGCCCAACGAAGTAGCCAAGCCTCAAAAATTGTACATTTCGCGGGAAAAACGTTCGCGAATTGGCCTTCATAACTGTAAGTATTTTCGAAGGAAAAATCTTTCGCGAATAAGTCTTTTTCAGAATTTTTGCGGGAAAGGCCAATCATACAAAGTATTTTTTAAGTTGAGCTTCAATGTTTTTCTAGTGTTAATCTTCAATGATTACAACGATGCTCCTTCCTTTGTGTGCTTCCCCTTCTCTTGTTGCCGGGGCAAAAAAAATGCCAATGTCTTTAGTCTTCAGCCTTTCTTTTTCATTGTTTTTCTTTGGCAGTTCCGAATATTTCGCGGGAAAAAACTTTTAAGAATTGAGTCGAAAATCGCGAAATTGCGAAAGCTTCTTCCCGAGAAAGTTTCCGACCTTAAAGGAATAAATAGGAGGGATAGACGTTTTCTTCGATAACTGTGATTTGGCTCCAGGACAAAGGAATGGTAGGATCTGGTCCCAGGTTATCAATAGGGGAAAAATTTCTTCAGCAAAAAACGCAATGTTTGGGAGCTTATTTCTGGAAAATTGTTTTCCTTTGCTGGGATAATGATCTTGTAAACATAGCCCAGACTCACAGAATGTTAAACATGAATGATATAGAACGTTAGATAACTCTGATTTACAAATCTATCAGCAATCTGACCTGTGACCTGCAACCTGTGGTTTGTACCAACCGTAGTCAATGATCAGCTCACCTCAGCTAGGTTACCCAGGGACCAGAGTTTTCATTCCTCTAGCTATAGCTAGCTAGCTACGGTACTGGAGCTTCTGGCTCTTGACCGTGTAGAGGAAAAGAAAACTCTGGCGATGTTGGACATAAATTCTTTGCAGCTACCAAAAAAAACATTTCAAGCCTGCATGGACTCTTGCTTTTGTGCACACATATTGATTAGTAACCAGACATGCACTCTTCTGTGACAAAGTCCATGAAAAATTAATTTTTCGCATGAGCTGCCTCAGGATTCTCATGAGTTTCTTGGAGGCGGCAGCATAAAGTACATCATCCAACCTCGCCAGAGGCTCATTTCTAGCACAGGAACAGGACAGGCGTCCCCTATGCGTAGGGTACAAAGAGCCGATGGTTCCAGGGTAAGCTAGATAAGACTGGCCAACCAAGAAAACATTTATAACTATTATTTCGCGGCATACCTTTTCATGTAGATACACAACGGATGGACCAAGGTTTGCCCAAAGCAGCAAGAAACTTAGCGAGACTTTCCGTGTTATGCTTAGCGAAATGGTTTGGAATTTTCAGAGATGTTGTAACCTGAAATCAGATTCTCCATTCCTCTATAGGGAGCCTGCTGGTCTTAAGCGTGTGGGCAAAAGGAACATCTGGCGAGGTTAGGAGCAAACAGATTTCTTTTCCGCTGGTAAACCCACACTCAGCATGGTCTCCGATTGTCTCTATGCGAAGAAGTCACTTCTAGCTAGTGCGCATACTCCATGTCGCGACCGCTGAACATGATATACCTATTGTCTTCGATCTGAACGCACGTTCTGCGCATGACACAACCTTAAGTGCTCTTCAAAATTTTTTTGGAAGGCGGCAATCAAAGAACTTTCCTGACCTCGCCAGATGCTCCTTTCCTGCACAGGATCATGCTACAGAAGGCTCCTATGCAGGGAATGGAAGCATCTGGTCCCAGGTAAAGATGTTGTAGCTAGCAGTCTCCGTTTGCGCTCCACATTTACGTACACCGGACGCTACGACTTTTCTCGCCTAGTCTGCTCTGAGAGACGAATGACAGAGAAGAGCTAGGCTAGATAGAGATACTGCAGAGCTACCTATAAAAGAACTCCTTCATGCTGAGCATTTGTCTGCCATCCAAGCAATTTCCAAAACAAGAGGTAGTTACCGAATGACTAACAGACATCAAGCGCCAATGATAAATGAAACCCATGTTAGGAAGTTTTGCGCAGGCACATTAGCTAGCTAGCTTAATCTTTCTGTCCCCCTC
>JAOBRC010655786.1:0-10662 GCA_027575255.1 Scolionema suvaense
GGGGGTTTGAGCTAAATCTGGATTTGTGCTGGGAGTTGGAGAAAATGGTGGGGGTGACGTTTTGTATCAGGGGGTGGCACAATCCATTTAAACAAAACTTCGATAGTAGCAGTAGCAAGTCAAGTACATAGATATACTATGCTACACTTTCTTTGTTTCATGCGTATCACTACTTTTCCATGTTAATGTTCTTTGGTTCATGTTACGCTGATGACCTTTGTTGCTGCTAATCTTGTATTTATAGCGGAAGGTCAAAAGTGAATGACATTAGCACAACTTTGATCTGTAGGTGGGGGTAGCGTCTTAAACATGCAGGTGGGGCTTGATAACTGCAGGTTGGGGTAACATTTTTTTAGGTGGGGTTCAGACCCCCTAGGAAACTATGCAGTAGGCTGCACAACTAGGAAGTCAAATTTTTGTTTGTCGTTATTAGTAACACCATGTCTGTGACTGGTAAGACTTTCTCCCTGAGCTAACTTTCTATCTAGGAATTGCTAATTCTTCTAACTTGGAATAGTTGCCACTAAATGCCATGCTACTTTTGAGTACGTAAAATTGTCTGATTAAAAAGTGATTTGATGACGTGTAATATTCATTTAGCAAAAATGCTCAGAAGGTCAGATTAGTTGTTTCCAATTCGTTCAGTTAGGTTCAACCACTCATTGTTACTTTAGTAGAAATCATTGTTTGCAGCTCCCGGCATGCCAAGTAGTATCTTGCACACTGGGTCGACACTAAACCATCCTGCAATCTGAGCCTGCCTGCATAGCAATAAATAAAGCTACTAAAGATACCAAAGGTTAAAATAAGTTAGTCTTAGCTGAAAATAGCTATTCTTGAAAGCATGTTTTTTGCAACACAGTTTTGCTCTCAAGAATTAATAGTGTAGAGTGCTTCAAGAACGAATGTGTGGTAGCATACATTTGTTAAGCCAATGCAGCTTCTTGAAGTACCAACAATGTGAAAGCTTCCCCTCTCCATCCTGGACCCGTCAATCATGGTGACATGGGTGAGTCAGTATTTGTCATGTGATGCTGGCTTGGCTTTCTAAACCCAACCAAAAATCTCAATCTTTCTCTTGAAACGGGCAGTGACCAAAGTGCTTAATACATAATTGCTCAGACTTGTAGTATGAAAAGTTCTCAGAAACATACCTGAATCTTTTGGATGATAATTTCTCATTTCAAGGTAACTAGCCTCATTCTGCTGCAAGAAAAGCTATGAGTTACATATAGGCAGTTTTTTATGGCACTACATGCTATACATTGTTTCACTTCAGCTATAAATTCTTTGTTTCTCTAGATGCTTGCTCATCTTCTTGATGGAAATATTGATGTGTCGGAAGGTATGTGATATTTCTACATGGTTTAAGTCAATTTGAATATACCAAGCATAGCGTTGGTCCCCCCTTTTTTTAGGTGGGGGCCTAAAATTTTGGGGCAGAAATTATTGGGGGGGAGCTGCATAAAAAATGAAAACTTGGGGGACCCAAAATTTAAGAAAGGAGCTGCCAGATCGATGAAATACTTCCACTATCGTCGCAATGTTTGTTTTGTGCTAATCATCAGTGCGACTTTCAACTGTCTTTGTTAACTATTTATGTGGAGATATGAAGTCCTGGAGACTGCTATAATTTTTTCTTGGTGTTGTTAATCTGTTGCAAAAACTACTGTAGGTTTCTTTTACCTTGGACACTAACACTAACCCTTTAACACAGAGATAGGTGCATCTCTGGGCCTTAAACAGAGAGACGGGTGAATCACTGTACTGTCAACACAGCAATGGGTGTGCTTCTTGGTGTTGAACACAGGGCTACATGAATCACTAGATATTGAGTTCAGTGTTTGTTTTATCACTCAGCCTCCAAGCCAGTGCCATTTTATTTACTGTGTGACCTACTTTCTCCTTTGCCCAGTGTGGAACCGTTTAGAAATTAGTTTTGGTTAGGAATATTTTCAGGCTTACATTACCCAATTTGATGATTTGACATTCGTATAGTTCTGTGCCAGGCTATCAGGAGTGTTGTCATTGTCTAGTCTTAGTATTTAGTAGTAATTAGAAGTGGTTTCAAGGAACTTATTCTATATTCTTGTATGTCTAATATGGAATAAAAGTGCGGATTTAAGATCAGGCCTTGAAATAACAGCAGGTTATCGAACATTATCTGACGGGATAGTGGCATCGTCCGAGGAAGTTGTCCCTTGCTATATCTACTGGGATTCAGTTTGATAATATGTATCTACATCTCAAAATGAATAGATAATTTTTTTCATTTCCCTTCAGATGTAGCTATTTGCATGCTGCACCAGTAGAAATACAATCTCTCTCGCTACCATCTTGTTTTGACTATATTTTCTCATTGTAAGTACATCTTCTTTGCCCGGCCCTTGGCTGTAATTTGCCAGGATCATGCGTGAATAAGTGTTGCAAAGCCTGTCCATGAGGTTTCACTGCACAGGGAAATGTAGCAAGGAGTGTTAAAGCCAGTCAGAGCAAATTTGGCAGTAAAGGTCCAAATAAATCTTACTCCTCAGTCATTCGTATCAACCCACAGGTTAAAAACAACTTTTAGGGTAATCATTGCTCTGATGAACACAACACAAACCTTACATCAGCTGTTTTAAAGAGTTTCAATTCATGTTGTTTAGCGGACATGCCTTGTGGTATACTCCACACTGTTTATGCTTTGATTTCGTATCGGTTGGTTTTATTTGACACCTTTATATCCACCAATGAAAAAAGTTGATTTGGAAAAGTGGTTTCTTCATGACTGAGGAAGCATTGCTAAGAAACTGCAGCTCCTGTACGCATTTCTTGAGTGAAATAGCATCAAAAAAGTTTGCTTGGATCCTTGTGAAGTAATGATTGTTTATTTTTTCAAATGTATTCTAGAGTTTTTGCCTTGCATGGTATCAACTAATGTGATTTTTGTGCACTAATAAAACCAGCCACTTCAGCTTCACATTTATTTTCTTCTTTTCTGGATCTTTTCATATTCATATTAGATAAAATCATTATTGGCTACTGAAAGTGCCATGGTCAACTAGTAATTGTCCAACATTTCACCCTGCTGACTCTCGTTTTGGGCTTGAACTGTTCTACCAAAAGACTCTACTGTGCTGCTTTGGTACATACAAAGTATTCTGTAGTCATTCTGTAGTGGCTAGCCAACTGTTCACCTGTTCTTGTGATTGGTTTTGCAGAGAGCTCCAGTGGTGAAAGTGATGAACATTATTCAGAGGAGCGATTCACTTTTTCACCTGAGGATGATTTAGAGGATGATGAATGGGACTACATGGCCAGTGACTACATACCTGGTGATCAAAGTCATGGTATGTCGATATTTTATGATTCATTGCAATTGTCTGCATGGGTGCTCGGACTGCCTCTAGCCTTAATTCTGACAGATAGACAGAGATAAATGTTTTATCCCAGGTGTACGTATTCTATGCAGACTCCTGTACTCATGTGCTGAACCCTTCAGGTTTAAACTTGCAACAGCCAATTGGCTGCCAGTATTTAATGACAAAATGATGGTGCAGTCAGGGTAATAAACCATTGATTTTTGTAATTTTGTCTGTTTTTAGACAGGCTATTCTCCTGATCAAAGTGTTTTATTATAGCAAATGCGAAAAATACTGCAACAGTGAAGTGAAATCCAATAGCACTGTTCATTTGCAACTGTCCACCCTTTGTATCCATACCCCAGCTTCACTACTTCTGCAACGTGGTGAGTTTTCAGAGAGAGAGAGAGAGCAGAGCAGAGAGAGACAGATACAAACAGACATTGACAGCCGTGCAAAATATATCATTTGATATGGCGGCACGTCCAGAACTGTTCAGAAGAGTTAAGTTAAAATCATCACTGAAGTTTCATTCTCTGAAGCATTGTGCGAAGTCTTATTGGCTTCATCCGTGTCTCGAACATCAAACGAAATTGATGCCGAGGGCGACTTTCCTTGTGCTCTTCAACTCCAGGTACAAGGCCAGTGGTGTGCTTGGGAGCAGTATGTGAAAAATGATCTATCCTGGAAGGACATTTTGGTTGTGCCGCCACCCTTACTGTCGTTCTGTCTCCGTGCCACTTATAATGTTTTGTCATCTCCAAACCTCAAGATGTGGAAGATATCTACTGAGGCTTCTTGCTTTCTTTGATCAAAGTCTGTGTTCACAGCTGTTCATGTCCCTGGGTCATGAAAATTGGCCCTTGCCCAGGGGAGGTGCACATTTAGGCACAACTTGGTTCTCAGCAAAGTTGTTGAGTCTCCCTTGTCCTTCGTCAAAACTCTTCCGTCCTGTCCAAGTTCGGCAGTGAATACTATTCCTTTTATGCGGGCGAGTCAGAGATGTGGTAAATCTCAGGTCAGTAAGACCCATGGTCTATTGCATGAAGCTGGTGACTGGTGCATTCTTGCTGATGTCCGTGACGGTTGCATCTTCCCTCCTAACATTGCTCTTACAGAATTGCGGCCTGAAATCATTGTCTATTCCAACTCTCTTTGCAGTGTCTTCCTTCTGGAGCTAACCTGTCCTTGCAAGGAGAATAAATGTCATGGTGGCATCCTTCCAAATGTGCAAAGTATCTATTTCTGACAATGGTTAGATTGTTGATTTGTTGGCGTTGGAAGTCAGAGCCTGTGGCTGTTGTGCCTCATCCTCTCTTCAATATTTGCTACGGTCGTCCACATGTAAGCCTCTAAGCCAACTTTCAATGGAGGCCTCTTTTTGCATTTGATCCGGCCAGGAAACTGGGTCATGGTCCACAGCTTGCCATTATCCCACGTGGTAGCCGCTTGAAAGGTTCACTGTCATCCCCTTAGGCATCCAGTGATCAGCGGAGTTCAGCGACCCATAGTGTAGGGAAGCCTAGGCCAGGCTTTGGCAATAAGGGTAACACTTGCTACGCAAATGCTATTCTTCAAGTGTTAAGCGTGACTGAACCCCTGTGGCGCTCACGGACCTCTCAAACCTCTCTTCTATCTCCTCTCGCCAAAGCTGTCGAGCTCAGTATGTCTCTTCTCAAGCAGTGTAGGTCATCTATCGACCCATCCAACTTCTTAAATGCCCTTTCCAGCTGTATCTCTAGGAACCAAAAGTTTCCCTTTACTTTATTGCAAGAAAATTTCGCGGCATGAAAATGCCGCGAAAAATGCTTTTCCTGCTCAACCGCGAAATTAAAATGCCGCAAAAAATTGTATTTGGGGAACGGCAAAATTTAAATGCACCAAAACTCCGGTTTTTAAACCGTAAAACATTTTTTTGTTAATATTTAGTCAAAAACGAGTGAAAAGTACATGATTTTGGAACAAACAAGCTATTTCCGTTTTCATTTTGTAGTTAGACGGCGAAATTGAAAGGCAGCGAAGTTCATATTTTTGCCAAAACCGCGAAATTAGAATGCCGCTAAATTCGCAATTTTACCTGAACCGCGAAATTAAAATGACCACGAAATTTTCATGCCGCGAAATTTTCATGCAATAAAGTAATTATAATGCTCAACATGATGCACCCGGAATTCTCGAATATGTCATTGATGACCTCCGAGATGTGTCGCCCTATGCTTGTGATGTTGTATCAACCTCTCTGTGCATCATCACCACGTATGATATTTGCCTTTCTTTGTATATTACTGAGGAGTCTTCCAGTACCTCCAATATCGAGGAGTTTATCTTCATCTGTCGATCTCTTCGTCATCCTCAAACATTGTCTGCAGAGAACTCCCATTTTTGCCTGCATTGCATTTGCCGTTCACCTAGCACCCAACAAACAGTCATTGTGAAATCCGATCAGGTTCTGATCTGACGTGGATAGGTGTTTCACAGAAGGTGGTGTCTCTTTCAAAGACAATAATGGTGTTCTTGACTGCCACTCTGATTGTTTTCTCCATCTTCCGATTGCAGTCGACGATTCTGTTGTAATCTCTACCAGGTACAGCTTGGTTGCAACCATAAACCACTGTAGGTCAGTCGGTTGTCCTGGTCATTACTGGGCATTTGTTCATTGCTCTCAGTCCAATTGCTGGCTGCTCTGCAATGACACTGCAGTCACAAAGGCAAACAGAGCAGATGTTAGCAATAACTCCTCTGTGCTGTTTTTCCTTGTTAGGTCAGAGGTGTAGGTTGTTAAGTCTATTGTCTGTGTGGAGAGTGTCTTATGGTAGATTTGCGTGTAGCACCCGTGCAAGGCTGAGTGTTGGTACCTTAAATTTATTTAAAGCTACAACTAGAGTCGCAAGTTTTAGTGCACGGGTGCTCTTGTGTGGAATTTGGAGTGTGATTTGTGAAGTGTGGAGTGTGAATTTCTACTGTGAGTTGGTATTCTTAGACTTGTCAAGCTATGTGTTTGTTTGTGTGTATGAGCTTGTTTGTTTACATGTTTTTTTCTTGTTTTTTTCTTTTGTTTGTTTTCTTGTCTGTGTGCTTTGCACTATTTGTAATGTAGTTGTTGTTGCGGGGGGAGGGGGGGGTTCTTTCATGTGTTTGTGTATTTCTTTTTATTGCTTGTAATTTTTTCCCTTTTTTGTGTATTTCTAGTTACGTATATATCAATTTCACGTTTTTATCTGTTTTTTGCTATTAATTCCATTTCTGCAAATTTTGAATGCCACTTTATTGAAAATACTTGTTGTGATTTGTCCAATGTCGAAACCTATCATGCTGGTACATTTGGGCTATGTTATCTGTGTGTTCCGTTGGTGTTTTGTTAGTTATCTCCTTGAACGTCACCTCAGTCGAAATGATTTTACTTTGCTTTTCGCATGTCTTCTGTCCACACATCGACAGAGCTATCACCCTGTAAACGGGGTGTAGGTTATTTCCTTTCACTCCAGAGAGCTTTCTCTGTTCCTACTCTTCTTACCTTCAGTGATTTTTTTAACTCACTTGTGTTTTGTAATTACTACCCCCCTCCCCTGTCCTGAGCGTAAAACGTTTGGTATGGGTTTGTTTTGCAATGTGTGAGTGATTAGTCCAGCGTGAGGCTCGAAGGTGAGACCTCAAAATGCCAAAATCTTGTGCAGTTAATGATCAGAAAATGGTTGTTTTTGAAAGCTAGTAAGCTAGTGATTGAAGAGCTGTTTTTGGACTCCCGCTTTAGCGGAAGAGTCCTATAATATAAGGTCTGTCTGTCCGTCCATTCGTCCTTCCGTCACCAACGCATTTTCCTGGAAATTTAGTGTGAAGCTGACTATTCATAATTGACGAAAAGTGATGGAGCCGGAATTTTGAAAAAAAATTTTGTTCGGCTTGCAGGTGGCAATTTATGCCCAAAAATGGCCATTTTTAGGCATAAATAGACCATATCGTGATTAGCCGATATTGCGACTTTCGCAAAGGCTTCTGGTATTGCATGGGGCAAGTGCAGGAAAGTCGAGCTGAGACGAAGTGAGGTTGACAGCAAGCAGTCACGAGATTTATGCTACTGTATAATTAATTTGATTGCTTTTGGATTCAAATGGCAAATTCGAAACGGGGACTGTCTTTCAACTTCAGCAGTATTTGAGTGAGCGCAAAATAAATGGTAGTGGAATAAGTAAGGAAACACTCGTGAAAAATGTTTACGGGGTATAACACACTATAAAATCAGAGAAACATATTAGGTAACCTTACCATCCACTCATTAACGCTACTAATTGAATCGTGAACAACAAATGGGAACTGCAGCATAGTTAACAAGCTTCAGCTTCAGCTCCTTCAAAACACATGTCATCAAGCAAAAAAATACGAAGTCCAAGCAACAAAAACTCAGTTATCAGAACTACTACCTATCCACCATGAGCGTATTGTTCCACCCTGCACGAGAGCTCTATGAAAGTTACTTAAATAGATTTCTTCATATTAAAAACATCATCGATGTCGCTTTGTTCTGTGCATCATCAAGTTCGATTCTATGGAGTCGACGTAGCACATTAGCAAAGTACAAATCATCAAGCGACAAACTAAGGTTTGCTTGTGCGCAATCCTAAGGGTCAGTTGAATGCTCTTGTGAAAAAAAAAATGAACAATTCCCCTAAGAACCGATAACCAATCGCTCTTGTCCTTGGTGCCATTGTGGCTGTTGAAAATTGTGAGTTCTTTTGACTTTTATTCTTAAAGCCGAACAATGGTCAAAAATGAAATTTTAACATATGACAAAAGCTTAACAAACCGTGACACGCAGTTTTTATTTCATGACAAAAGCTTGTGTTGTTCCGGAGATATCTTGTCTCAGAGTCCAACAGCAACCATCTTGCCGCTAATTATGCATGATGTCAATGGTGTCACTCTGAAATTATCTATCCTTCGATTCCAAAATACTCCATATTGAATTATTGTAATGGATTGTCCCTTTCTATTCATCATAAACCTAAGCAATATGTTTAAGATCCAATAAAGAAAATAACGTAAGGTTTTGTGTACTAAGGAAATAGCAATGCTTAGTAACGGACTCCGATGACATCATGAAAAATCAAGATGGTATGTAGCTGCTTGACTTTGAGAGCAAATATCTACAGAACTAAGCAAGTTTTTGTTATGATTTCAGTTTTGACCATTGTTCCCCTTTAATGTTGTTGGGTGTCTCTGTTTAATGAGACTTGATGTGGGATGTAGCTAGCTGTGTTGTGCCCTGTGAATTCTTGCTGAAAACGTGTACATTATTAGATATTTTCAGCTTCTGTTTGCTTAGAATCCCTGAAGCTTCTAGGGTTCTGCCCTGAACTCATCAGGGAGGGGACTTGGGGCTAAGAACTCCAATTGCAGAGATATCGGACCACAAATTTGCTTCACATTACCATGACTCATTTCTGGATTTTTTTTTTTTGAAGTATCACTTTCATACTTGGCATGATGTGTAAATGTTTCAATACCATGAAACTAGGAAACTCAATTAAAGTTGATTTGGTGCATTCCACAGCAGCAATTGACGCTGTTATTGCCAAGATGACAATTGAGGTTGTTGCTGAATTAAATTAAGTTGCTTGAGCTGACTGACACTTTCCGCTATGTCTATCATGAAATGTATTTGCAAAAGAAGAGAATAGTTGATCGTGTTTGGATCAAACAACTCTGTAGCCATCATTAATTGTATTCTGTTTCAGCTGTTCCTGCAACAAAATGCAAGCTTGTCGAGTGCTCTTACAGAGTGTTCATATCTTATAAATACCTAGTTCTTTCTCACACATTCGTGCAGTAGTTTGTGTGCTTTCAAGTATTTCTGTAGACTAGAACGTCTCTGTTCTTTTGAATTGAATTGAATTTAGTTGTAGCAACGAGCTGTCCAGTGAGTTGAGTTATGACGAATACAAAGAGAAGACTGGTTGAGTGTTCAAGTGTAGTACTTCGAGTTTTACTCTAATCCAGCTTCTGTTTTTGTAATATTCAGTTTAGTAGCAATTCTGTGCAATAAGTATCAAAATAAGTTATCATTAAAACATCAGAGGAACTCTCAAATATCTACCGCTGATTGTTAAATCTTTATCTATTGCTTCAGTGCACTCCTGTATGGAACGAAATGCTTGTTCTTGTGATGAAAGTCTTCTGCTTAAGGAGACTTTCTCCTAGGGATTTTTGATGACTGCAATCTGCTCGAATTTATTTACCCGCTGCCTGGCATTCTACTGCTAATACACCTGGGCAGGTCCTATTTTGGAGAGAAAAGCATTCGAATGTCGGACGCTTTCCTGCCTAAGATTCTCCTGAAGGTGCATGTTTTGATTAGATAAAGTTTATTTCAACACAGCAGTTTAGAGAAAACCAGACTAAAACCTGCCCTTTCGTCTTCTTGTTGGATGCTGCCCTCAACTTCACAGATAGCCAGTTAATTGGTTCGAAACTTCCCCTTCTTTAGCCCAGCTTGCACAGTAACTTTACTATGATCCATCTCTGGTTATCCCTGGTTATTCAAACTCGAATACAAAAATTTTGCTCCCTTGCTAAGGAACTGGGTCACTGCTATTTTTACTACTTTTTTTTATTTTTAAATGAGTTCCCACAGATGCTAGTCTGACCTGATCCGAACTTTTTAGTGCAACCACACTAATTATGTTATAATGTAGTTTTCCTAATAGTTTATCGTGATACATCTATTTTATCACTCGCTGTACATATTTGTTCAGAGGAACTATTCCAAAGGTGGCTGTGCTAGACATGCTTCGAGGCCTTTTTGCAACACCTATGTAGTTATTCCAAGAGCTAGTTTGGATGGCATGTCTATAAATGTTAATTATCATTTTCAGTTTTTTGTTTGTCAAGCATGTGAAGATCCATTTATTGATCTTATCTAACCCTTGGTGAATAACTGAACTTTGGTTTAGATCATATGTTATATCTGAGAGAGATCTTCTTGGCCTATGACCAGGTTTATGTTATGCTAATAGTGTTACAGTTTTTCATTTCATTGATCAATGGCTAAATTTGTCTGGGTCCACAAATGCGAAAAGAGTACAAATGATATTTTTTTGCCAGTTTGAGCTATGGTTTTTGTTATCTTCTGTGAAATATTGGTTTTCTAATCCTCTCAATTTTCAGCTCAATCAGATACTGCTCATGAAGGCTCGTCCCAGCATTATGTTGTGTATGAGCCTGAAGACTTTCATGATGACGATGACGATCCCTCTATTCAAGAGCTGGGAGACATGCATCCCGATGCGGAGATGGATGAAGGCTCGCTCCATCCACAGGATCA
>JAOBRC010655897.1:0-10662 GCA_027575255.1 Scolionema suvaense
GGGGGGGAGCGCATTATACCGGTTGTTTCTTACTGATATTGAATCGCTGAATGATCGAGCAAAAGCTATCAATGTATTGATCAGATGACGAAAATTTTGTCAGAAAAGTTCTGCTCTCCAGTAGAGTCGGTTCAAAATCAGCAGAATCAGTTTTAAATATTAACGTTCATAAGGTACAGTAACTGTCGCGCAATGAGTAGGAGTTATTCGTTACACAATAAATTGGAATCGTGGTTAAACTAATAAAATTCTTAATTTATCAAAATATTTTTAACAGTACAGAAGTTTTCGTGGAGAGTATTTCACTGGATTAGTAGCATCAAAATGAAGTTGGTTACACTGCTTTTCTTGAAACATTGTTTTCCGGCTTTCTTCCGAAACGGTCCGTTCTACAGGTCCATCAGCGTCTGATATTATTTATCTTAGCCAATTAGCTATCGCAAGATCTTCCCATGAAAGATAGATCGATTAGCGGATCGATGAAAGACTTCCGTATTTTTTTGTCAATGTTTCACTAACGTGGCAGAAATAAGTTCTTCGTAACGAAACTGAAATTATGAGGATCAAGGGAGGGAAATACATAAAAAAATACTCTTAAATGCAATGTTCCACAATTTCTCAGGAAACCAACGAAACCAAGTCTCTATCTCCATGAACAAATAAAATTACCGTCATAATATTAATAAGATTAAATCATAATATTCTTCTCTTTCCAAAAAAAAAAAAAAAAATCCACACAGCCTACACAATTTCAGAAAATCATCAAGTCGTCGCAAGCTCAATATAATTGCAACTAAAATCAGATTTTTCATATATTACCACCTTACGAGATACACAATATATGAGTGGGAAAATGACCAGGCAAAAGCATCGCTCATGGATAAATTTAGCAGGAGGCGGCCATGTTACACGAACATTTTTTTTTTCAACCAATCCATCTTTGTACAACAGAATATTTGGACGTTTTCTATCTGGGTCGAGGTACAAAACGTAAGGCACAAAGAACTATAAACAGAAAAACTTTAGCAACATTTGACCAAGCAAACTACTAAAATTTTGGAATAAATTTTAGAAGATCAGCATCTCATAAGAACTTTAGGAGATGAACTTTCGCGAAAAGCAAAAATGTGAATAAAAATGCAAAGAATATAAACACAAGACTGGATAAACATTCAGGATATCATGTGAAAAAAATACCCCGAGAAGAACTTTAACGTGCAGATAATTTCTGAACATTTTCCACACAGTTTCTTTCGTGAAAGTGCCTTTGGAAAAAGTACTGTACCCAGACACGCACACGACTACCTCAGTTATGCCAGCAAGATGTAAACCGTTCAGCAATCAACTTGCAAAGTGAGAGTAACGTTATCCAGCTGTTTCGATAGTGACCTGTTCGATTAGGAGAGGACTGTGCTGTCGTTTCTAAAGCAACTCAAAAACATTCATAATCTAGCTACACAGAGGAGCAGCCTTCGTTCAAGACCCTTATTACTTCATACTTCGTATAGGGCCTTTGCATTAGAGGTTGATTTGCTGTCCAGCTTGTTTTCCACGCTCTATTGTCAACAAAAATTATGATGAGCAAACACATTTGCATAATTTATCAGAGGGGCAGCGAATTAGAAGCAGGCATGAGTAGCAGCGAATTGGAAGCAGGTATGTGTATAATGTGCAGAGTCAGTTCTGGTAATTTATATTTGTGTATAATTATACGTATACTAGTAAAAAACATCGCTGGACGTCACAGTGCTGGCTAATGCAAAGACCTTACACACTGCTCAAAATCGTGAGGGTCTTGGACGAAGGCTACGAAATGGTTTGAACTGAACAGAATAGAATATTCCATCCAAATGTCACTAATACTATTCGTATATAAGACCTAACCCTGTATATATCATCAAAATCTATTTACGAAAAAGAAACCTATGACTACATTTTTTTGGCCTTTCTTATCAGCGATTGAAGCATAGCTCGATAAAGGAGATGCAAATAAAATATCTAACTCCACATCTCCAAAAAAAAGTATCCCTCAGCAACACTTAGAGCAAAAGAATCTTTCTCGGAAACCAAAGGCTGGAACAAAAAATAACACAAGCTCCGCATACACGAAAGAGTCGCTCAAATTGATAGTACACCGCGTTCATAAATTAACAGGGATGCGAAGTTTCCAACACACAAAATAAATTTATCTGTTTTTCTCGTAGATCACAGATAGCAGATTACACGGACTGTATATTTTCAGATCAAATCTTTGACTTTTTTTCAAACTCCTGTCTGCTCAAGAAGCACTTCAAGAAATTCACTTTCTCTACCTCTCATGCAATCGAGCGAATAAGTGTAGATTGCTAAGCTATGATACGTTCTCCTGCAAGAGTAGATCAAATATAATTACAGAGCTCAAGTTCAGATGGCAGGAATCAGTCCTTTTTACGGCACTAAAACATAAAACCTTGCCATCATTTCTACAATGCACTCAACAGAAAAGCATCGCCATATACAAAAATTATGTCAATACCAATACATAGAGCATTGGTGAAGAAAATGAAAATCTAGAGATGCTCAACAGTAGCCGCAAAGCCTATGAGATTCAAATATCAGAAGCCTCGCACATAGAGAAATTCATCAGTCAGAAAAAGAGAAGTAGTTATCGATTTTCCAGATCAGTTCAGATAATCACAGATGTATCCACATTCTGGTCCTTTGACAGATGCAGATTGAATTGACACTGCCACCTGTTACTTTTACCACTTAAGCCAAATCCATTAAGAGCAAACAATCTCTACCATTCGTAATCCACTATTGACTTAAAATCCTCCAAATACTCATATGTTGTACGATTCCGAACATCAGCCTATGCCACTGCTTTCTCTTTAAACTTTAAATAAAACCAATACCAAATGCTCCTCATGTGTTCTCGTTCCGCAGTAGTTGCGCATGTTCTGGGAACAGTGAATTCTCATTTCCACTTTCGTACTCACTACTGGACAGAGTTCTACTTGCAGAACGCGCTTTCGAAGAAGCCGTGCTCTTTCCAATATTAAGAGAACTGGCTTCCGGAAGGAACAGTGCTGTTAATAGCGATAAGAAGACTAAACAAGCGCCGAACAGGAATGGAGGGCCAGGTATAATCGAATTCTGAAGAGAACATATAGGTCCGTAAAGATAAAATATTCGTTGAGTTCACACTATACAGTCCTAAAATAAAATACACATGATTCCAGTTCTAAATTTACTTTACTCTATTTCATTTCATTTGCGTATGTTACTACGAGTATTATGGTCCCAAAGTGTCTTTAATTATGAGCAAAGGGCAAATGCGGCTGTGGCTCAACATGCTTAAGCTTTTTCACATTTGAGCCTCAAAATATGCTTATTAGTATGCTTAATCCTTTTAGGTGTAAATTTAGTACGACGATTGAAGGCTCGCTTTCCAAACGCCTCAGTATGTTTATAAGCGTTATGCTTACAAAAGAAAAGAGTATAAGGACATTTCTTTCAAAATTTTAGAATCAAGAGTCAAACAAAGAGATTGACGTAGAAAAAAACAAAAAAACAAGGATCTTAACTCTCTAAGTATGTAAGTTACTTCGAACATACAGCGCTAGCAAAAAACTGAAAACAAAATAACCTGAACCAAGAAAATCCCAACAAAAGACTGGTTGCAGAATGTATTCTAAAGATGTATGTATGTATATAGGGTGTAATTCAAACATGCAAAGAATGCTATCACAGGAATGCGACGTACGAAATGTCTGCAATCGGAAGAATCATAACATCATACACAAGCTCGCAAAAATACAAGACAGTGCCACAGAAATCAATTATTTCAAATACGACCAATATGGTCCTGAGAAATTACTTCACTGTTGTATGAACTTGATACAAATGATTTTTAAAAAACAAAACGTAAAAATGAAAGGGTCTACTGATCACACAAGATCACAGAAATGTTGATCCAAGTTTATCGTCCGAACCAAAAGAGTTTTTTCTTCATCTGTGAAATACAGTTCAATCCCCAGTTCTGCTTATAAGTCTGACTGCATTTGTAATAGACTATAACACATATTCCAAAGAGTAACACAATCCATCAAGAAAAACAAGTCAAAATTCAAACAAGAAAACGAATAAACCAAACGCACTTACCACGACAAGCCCTGTCCCATGGGCTGCAGTTCTATTTATATGCTTCACAGACAATGGACTGGCTGTCGTCAATGTCTTTTCAACAGTATTAAGATTTACGTGAAAGATGTAGAAGATAAGCCCATAGAGAGCAGGACCTATTCCGTTGCACAGCCCTCGGATGCCTGTGACAATTCCCTGAACAACACCTGTGGATAAAACAGTAGCAAAAAAGATGCAACCTAACTTTACTGATCTTACAGTCAGCATACGAAAACACTCACACCATATCGAAATATAGATAGCTGGAATTCAAGATCACTTATTTTCACCTCTTCCAGAGGAGGGAATCTATCCACTAAAGTGAGCCACTTTTCGCACATGTACTAACAGTCAATTTGATGGCCCATTTGACTCAACAATCTACTTTAATGAGATTAAATTTCGCGGATTTCACGGATTTGGGTGTCATCCGCGAAATTAAGTCCCAATGGAAATTTGGAACGGGCTCATCCGCGAAATTAATCCCCGCGAAAAATTTGAATTTTTTCTTCAATCCACGAAATTTTTAAATTTTTATCGTGTTTGAATTTTTGTCCAAGAGGGCATGCAACACGTGAAAAAAGTCACTTAATTTGTCTCTATCAGCACCTCACTATGTTTGAACGATGGCCCTATTATTATTCCTGCTATGAAATACAGTTAACGCTCTCTCATTCGAATTTCAAGGGGTATAAGGATTTGTTCGAAATTTTTTGGGAGAAGTTCTTTTTGCAAGGCTTGGCCCCCTTTTAAAAATTTTCATTTCTTCCCTGATCCGCAAAATGTAATCCCCGCGAAAACTTACGAAGCCCCCCATCCGTGAATTTAATCTCTGCGAAATTTTAAAATCTGGATAGGCTCAACCGCGAAATTTAATCCCATTAAAGTAACCCTAAGATGATAAACTGGTGGCGCAATAATGCTGTGATACTAATTTTTGTGGAGCTAATTCATGCATAATCAATTTTTGCACAACAGTTTTTAATCGATTTGAAAAACACATTAATTCCACAAAATATCCTAATGTGAAAAATCAGCTCAGCAGAAGTAATCAACATGTACTAAAAGGAAATATGAGGCTCCGTTAAGGACAGATAGACAAAATGTTATAAAAATAGTTCTACTTTGTCACAAACCTTTCAATGGCTCGGTGTGTAAAATAATTTGCACAAAAATAATTACTTTTTGAAGTCCAAAGACATATCAACTTCTGTACAATAAAAATCATGTTTCTGGTGGGACGAGCAGTTTACAAAAAGGAAGGGTCTAGGTTCCTCAATGTAAACTTACTGCTGTAGAAGGGTCTGCATCCCAATGACACAGATGAAAACTGCTTTTTCTGCACACAAATGTTTTCTGGACTAAAGTTCCGAAACATTCGCAAGAGACAATATTCTATGCACGCATTGTTTATGGTTAGAAGCAGAACAGATGAGACCTAATTCATTCTGTTCGCAGATAACCATTACCTACTTATTTAAAAATAACATAACTTTTTTTATAAAAGAAAAAGCAAAAATGTTTTCCAAAAAACTTCTTTAGATACAGTATAAATGAAAGTTAACAAGGTTTTAATTCACTTCGTGCAACCTTACCTTGCTGGTCTGGGTCAGCATTGTGAGATATTAGAGCACTGATAGCTGGATAAGTGAGGCTAGACATAGCAGCAAGGGATCCAGCACACCACATCATCCTGTCGAAGATAAACACAGATGCCATAACACATTGCACAGTACATCCAAGCATAGAGCCAAATCACAATCTTTGCTTGAGTGAGAGTCGTCTGTAAATGGGTTAGATATTTAACAGAGTAAGCAGAAAAAGCGAGCTTCATGCAATGGTCGGCCTTCTACACACAATAGCTGTTCGAAAAACCCTAATCACTACAATATCCAAATCATACTCATTTTAAGCCAGCTAATATTTTCTGGGCACAGTAATGCCGGCAAATATATGACAGCATCTAGAAAACATGAAATTGATACACATTCAGAACTAGTTTCAGTAGGTCTAGCAGCATTACTAACAAGACAAAGCAATTATTTTCAAGCTTATGGCCTCACAGTGCCCTTAGCCCATGACACAGAATGTCACCATGGATTTAACCAGATCGGTAATGTATGGCCAACTCTTCAAAAAACTAAGGTATTTTGCGTAAAACCGTTACTTTCTCTGCCAAAAGATAGCAGCTATATATGTCATATTTTGCAGATGGGCAGAAAGGAGTCAGTGAATCACCTGAATCTCATCAACAAACAGAAAAACATGCTCAAAATTGATAGAATCAACAAATGAGTCTCACCAGTACTGTGTTCCAAAGCCATACCAGAGTAGCTGAATCATTTGGAACACAAGTGCTAGTACGATACTATTCTTTAAGCCCAACGACTTGATCAGCATTGATAGAATAAGAGTCTACGATAAAAATCATGGAAAATAGATGCAAAGCCTCCAAATGGAAATTCATACACAACATACAATCGAAGCACATGTGCATCAATATAACCGACATATGTAATGCATATACTCAAATCCATCCATTTTGGTAGATCCAAAGGATGGACAAAGCACAAGGCACTTATGCACAATAGATCTTTTCACAAATGCATTGTGGGGTGGTCAGGGAGGCAGATAAATACTTATGTCACAGTGACATAAGCAATGAACTATTTTAATACTTAGTTTTACGATAAACAGGTAATTAAGTCAGTGCTTTTCCTTTGGGGATACCTGCCACCACTAAAGAGATGTTTGCCCCATGGTCATCTCACAATGCATATGATTACAATTTGCAAAAAAGTCTATACAGAGAGAAATTACTAGAAGTGCGCTATAATAGAGTATGACAGATGACCAACCTCCTCCCCACCCGCTGTGTGAGAAAAAAGGCAGCAAGAAACAATGAGTGAAGAGTACGTGTTTCTAAATTTCTTAGTTACATCACAACCACAGCATAACAAAACAATGATTTTGTGCTGAACAAAAAAAATTCTGTCAACCATGTTCGGAAGGAAGGGCCAAGTAAACATTTTGTTTTACAAAAAACATAACTCAAATCTGAAACAACTAAGAAGCAATGTAGTGTTGAAAGACTTCTACCTGCTGCACAAATAAGTACCTACAAATGTTTCAGCAGGATGTGTTTACAATGGAAATATACCGGCCTGCAACACATAATTACCACCCCCTCCTCGATAAATCATGTCTTTGTCAGCAAAAGAAAAATAAGCAATTAGCACACATAAAATAAATCAACCACTGTTAAACCACAAGGAAAAAAACAAAAGGTTTTATGTCACTACGTCAAGTGATCATATCCTTCCATCTTTGGGGAACATCAACAACTTTCGTTAATCAAAACAAACCTGGACAATGACTGATAAGAATCCTACAATTGCTATATATTTTGCAACATCCTCGCGAGTGAAGTGAATGACCTAGACAGAGAAGACAGAGAAGACACATACCAATTTTGGTCCAAGCAAATTGCAACATCAAAAAAACAAAAAACAAAAACAAAAAACTGAGAGATACAGTAACGTGGCAACTGAACAAAAAAGTAACCGCACAAACTTACTGCAAAGTGGTGTCACTCAAACATCTGGAAACTATGTAAAACACACGAATTCAAAGACAGATACAAGATGAGCACATAGTATCTATTTGGTGGAAAATTTCACACGCAGAAAATTTCTTAAAAACAGATGTCTGAACAACTCTCTAATCATAATCATTGATATCCATGCCATTCTAATAAAAAATATTCATGTAGACTAGTGACATAGAAAATACACAACAGTATAGGATTGCACACAAACACCATGACGACAGAAATAGCACACAATTTACTTACATGTTGCAAGTAGAGAAATATACAGGAGTATTGCCCTGCTTCAGGTAGATACGAAAGAAATATTGTAACGGACAGCAAGAGAACGGTGCTATCGTGGAATACTTTACGAAGGGACTGAAAGAAAGAATACATTAATCATCATGAGCTGGAAGTCACAGGGTCAAGATTATTCCAGAACAAAGCCACAATTAAGATGCATTAAGTTGAGTACATTACATTGAGAGCCGTGAACCAATACAGCAGAGATCTCTTAATTGACGAGACAGGAATGCCCCCAGCAAAACATATCACCTCCAATGAATACATAGGTTTGAAAGTTGGTAGAGTCAATTTCATAATGCATTATTTAGGCTGAATGATTTGGATCCAACAAACTTTAGAAACTCTGTTAAGATTTTTAGTTGCTGCAGCAAGTGACTTGTACCTGTCATTGATACTAGCGAGGAGTGCACAAACCATGCATGAAAGCAGTGAACCAATAAACACCATTTGCTGAATGGGATTTAACATGCTAACACCCATGCCATTCCACAAAATCAACACTTTTGTTAAGAAAAATTGAAAATTTTCACAGTTGCTGCAGCAGTTTTTGGGCGATTTTCCATCATTTTTTAATGCTGCAGGCAGCGCACATATTGAGAGTGCTCCAAACCGTTTGAAACATGGACAAAACACAGACCTACAAAACGATGCAAAACCTGAGACATCTCGTAGCCGGTACTCAAAATGCTAACAAAACACATGAAAACAAGTGGAAAAGTTCAGTTCACATGATGCACTTCAAGTGAAAATGATGAAATATGTTCAGATTAACACGGGCAAACATTGAACCGTAAGGTAAAGAATCTACTCACGTTAAAAGGTAAAAAGTTATAAGTCTACTCACACTAAATGGATCTGCCAGCTCCCATGGGATCGGTGCGCCCCAGGAACGTGGCCGCATTCTTTCTGGTAGTGACTCAGGTACGCAGACAAGTATGAATAACACATCCAGCAAAGCAATGGCTGTGGCTACGGCTATGACCACTCCATCATTGAACATAGTTGACAAATAACCACCTAATGCAGGACTTGTAATAAGGCTAGCAGCAAATGTGGCTGAAACCTGGAAAAAGAAAGTTTACATCAGCATTTATATACTACTAGGAATAGAGGGAACATTATCCTTGCATAGCTTCTTTGCACTTTATGGAGAAGTAGATCTATTTTAATGCATGAAAGGCTTTTTTCGATCAGGAAACTACGCATCACTCAAGGAATATCTATGACAAAGTGACAAAAAGTCATAGAATTAGAGCAATAACTCACAAACCTTATCTTAGTTTGTGCAATGTGAAAGAAAAAAAACCAAGAGCCACTTTGTTCTTTTACACATAAAAAAGTATCTTTTTTCCGACAAAAATTGCTATGGCCAAGATGATGTTGAAATACCTCCAAGGAATTTTAAAAATGGCAAATTTCGACCCCCTCACTAAACAAGGGTGTTTCCAAGTATGACACATGGTTCATAACACAACATATACTACTGATGAAAGTGCTACACCAAAAAATACCCAAAAGTAATGAAATGATTTTGAAATATCTGTAAACAAATAAAAACAACAAAAAATGAGTGTGCATTAGCAGAACAACAGTTGTTCCAAATTAGATCCATGGCCCAATGAATTAAATTGTTCATAGAACTGACAAAAAGCCAATCCTTCATCAGCTCTCAACTTTCCACAAACTCCATTAATCCCTATTTTGGCCACAATAATAGGCACCCTGAAGCTGAACCATAACATAATCAGGGCTTGACAAATTGCGTGCACAGAAACGAGCGTGCACGCATCACGCACATGAGCTACTCTGTGGCGCACAATATTTCGTGTACGTAAGAAATTTGCACATTCAAACCAATGTTTAACTTTGCTCAAACGCAAACAGATCCAGAAATATTTTAGCTAACAACAAACACTCTTCATGTCCAAGAAATTGCAACCCATTACATGACAGAGTTATAGATGTGTGCCTGCTTGGAGCCATCGCTAAATTGTCTTTGCAAAACAGTTTTCTGCCACATTTTGTTTACGAGAACAAGGGATCAATTTCCGCGCGACCTGAATGCAGTCTAAAACTGCTGATGCATAGATCAGGCAACCAGGTATCTCCATCATGCTTTCTTTTGGCAGAGATGTATATCATGTTACATATTTACAATTCTTCAATTATTCAACAGATGGTGAAACGCTATCTTCCGTGTGAGCGTGATTAGAGTGCACGAGTTTGCATTCGATCATGAGTAGTTAGGTCTTGTGTTACACTTACTTCTGAGCTTGGAACGAAAGTTGCATTTGTTGTGTAGCTATCTCTGACTCGGAGCTCTTGAAATGATAGACTAGCAATAGTCGCTTCTAACTAGTAAATAGTTCACCAAATTATCAAGTCAACTCTTCCATGACCCATGTGAGTGCGTATCGAGCGAAACGACTAGTATTTTATGGTTGTTGCAAGCTTATTCTTCTGCTGGCGTATGATTGACAGGTAGGCGTTCGCTGTTACGCATAACTCCGGGGGTCACATATTTCCCTTCATAAAGCGAATTCAGCAAATTATATGCGATAAATATCTGTGCTACCTGTCAGCTGCGTTGAAATATTTACCCC
>JAOBRC010656008.1:0-10661 GCA_027575255.1 Scolionema suvaense
GCATTCCTTCAAGTTCAGTGTTCAGCACGCACGTGGTAAGTGTTGGCAAGTTTGTGCGAACGGTAACAATATCCCACGAGAAAATATAATCTGCCGTGATAAATCATGGATCAAATCGTCAGTGAGTGACCAATCTTCGGTGATAGTGCTTCCAATAGAGGAGGTGGCTACTTGAGGCATCTCTATGGTCGCTGCGTGGAGGAAAGTGTCTTGGTTCTTGGAATTCTTAGACCAATCAGATTGCGGTATTGTACGAATATTTGAAGATATAATGGAAGATTCGGTGGCCGTGGAACGATATGAATGAATAGGCCTATCCGTAATACTACAGTGGTAGGGTAAGTTGACAGTGCCGGTCCCAAGTGACGGTATGGGTTCCTCAGCAAGCGAAGACGTTCACCTGGCGTTCCCTATCTGCTATCGATGACGGTTCACGCTGGGAATCTAAAGAAAACTTGAGTCAGAAAGGCCAAAAAAAAAGAATTCCCGGCCGCCCGGTCGATGTCTTTTCGTGACGACCGGAACACCGGAAACAAAGTTTTTTTTTAGGGTGGCCTAAGCTGCAGGATTGTTACACTGTCACGCAAAGTTCATAATTACATGCGCAATATGCCCCTTTCCTTGTGGCTGTTTAGGATTAATGCATGTTCTAGTCATCTACTGCTATAATTAAAAAATGCTTGAGCGGTGGGAGAGTCAGGCCTGGACGGGAAAAAATCGATCGCGTGCGGTCCACCGCACGCTTTAAGAAAAGTATTACAAATGACGTGCGTTAAAAAGCACACCCAAGACTGAAAGACATGCGCTTCTGATTTCGAGCGTCTGAAGCATAGCAAAGGAGGTGAGCTTATGCAGGTGGGGGTCTTGGTGGGTGCTGTAAGACCCCCAAGTGGGGTATGGGGCGAAGCGCCGAGAAATTTTGTATTTTTGGCATGTCTGCAGTCAGAGTTCGCCTTGAAATAAAGGCGCGAGCAATGCATGTCCACAGTTGTAAAATACGCGAAACAGTGAATTCACAAAATCAAAATCAAGGCAATCAACACTTACACAGATGATGAACACATAACACGACAAGGATCATGAACAACATAACTTGACTTTGAAGATAACCGTAGAGCGGAGTATCTACTCCGGAGCATCTGAGACTCTCCCCCTTTTGCAGGGTGACGAAATCTGCCAATAGCGTGGACAGAACAAAACCAACCGACTAGAAACAGAAAAAGTCCTTGGAAAATTGTGGAGAACGTGCCGCCAAGGTTCTCCATAGAGAAGATGCATAGCAAATACAAAAAAAAAACGAAATGATGCACGGTTGACTCCATGTTTGAAAATGAAATGACCATCTAAGAACTGGCACTTGTGACTCCTGCAGTGGCTTTAAACATGTTTTATGGGCGCCCACCACTCAGCCCTACCCAGATGATCAGTTTGCGTTGAAGTCGGGAACAGCATTTACAAGCAGACTCGCACACCCACCCACACATACACGCACAAAACAGAAAATATGGACAAACAAAAAAAAACACCAAAAAAAAAGCAAGTACAAAAACTATGGCCACTTACAAACAACAACAAAAGCAGGGGCAAAACAATGGCAAAAACAAAAAAAACAACAAATAACAAAATAATTCAAAGTAAAAAAGCAATTCTATATTTACAAAACTATAAAATTCAATTTAATACTGAAGCAACTATCGCACAAAACAAATACAATCGGGTATGGAGCAGGCACAACTTCACATTCAATCAGAGCACACATAAAAGAGGACGTATGATGTTGCATTACAAAGGTCTGTCGCGTTCGCCGTGGTGATGGCAGCGTCATTACACATCCACCAACGCTGGGCCATCGGGCAATTGACATAGGCCCAGTAGTGGCCACCGGATATGTACTCATATCTGCTCGCAACAAAACTCCCTCGACATATCTGACATAGAAGTTCAGCTGTTCCATTGCACGTCCCTGCCCTACCTTTCTGCTTTCGTTCGACGAGAGACACCGCTGTGGCGGTCCCATTAGGATTCTACAAGCATGGCTTTCTCGGACACAGTTTTGCCTGGAAGACTGAGAGTGGGATTTTCAAACGGGGTCGCAGGGTTCAACTATGCGTTAGGTGCTTTGAAAACGCTTCCTTGGACTATCAAGGCTAGGCTAAGTATTGTAAATTTTTTTGAGAACTGAATTTTTGCATGTGTCTGCGAGACATAATTGCACATTCTATTGGAGTCTTATATTTCCATTTTGATGCGGTTCATTTTATGGTAAGGTATGGTAAAGTAAGGAAGTTTTCGTTTTTAGCCCTCGTGCTGCACCTGAAAGGAATAACGTTTAGAGTTTTATTTTCGTAGCATGACGTAGCAAGAAACTGCAATTTGCTATTGGAGTGGTGCAAAAGTATATTGCGGAATTCACTTACATAAGTATTCAGATGAGTTACCCCTTTTTGCACCTCTCCCAACTCTTCCTTTAACAAACTGAACACGCAAAACAAATGAAACCTGCTATCTGCACGCACCACGCAATTAGAGAATAGAATAATGCCTGCGTTTGATCATTCAAGTGGATTTTCCACTTGCAGGATAGAAATCTGAGCGTCGCAGAAATCATATTGGATAGGGTAAGGCGTTTCCATTGTGCCACATTCTATCTGGTATGATTAGCGTGCCCTTGTGCAGTCATGCCGCTTCGCTTCTGAAAGTGGTATGCCCATATCGGATAGGTTCTATCCGCAAAGAGGAACCAGTAAAATCGACGCGATTTTCGCAACGCTGCATCTCGGTGCAAGATTTCATTCATATGTGAATGATTTTTCTGCACATGGCAAATTGCTCTGACCTGCTATCCGGCTAGTAGAATCATTCTGATATTGTTTTGATACTTTTCATACTAAAAGTGGTTCCACTACAACTCATATCGGCTTAAAACGGCGTAGAAATCTATCCGGTAAGTGGAACAGCAGCTTTAACCGCCAGATAATTAGTTACATGCAGTGCAATGGTATTGATAAGCGGTGTTGTGAGTGTCTGCAAGCATTCACATAGGGGAGCAGGAAAGTTTGTCGGCGTCAACAATAAATGCAGATTGTTTTCAATAACTTGACTGGAGAAGCGAACTATTTTTCCATTTTGGTGAGCAGAAGAATATCCCAGGTGTGTGATTTATTCATGTTCTGATCTTAAAGTGTGTTTTGCGCACGTCTAAGCGTGAAAATGCAATTTGGAGGCATGTGGTTTATCGCACGACTGGGAGGAAATAGGTGTGTGTGGGCGCGTGCGCGTGCGCTCGCACGCCTGTGCTGTCCAGCCCTGAGGAGTCCAGACAGATCGTAGGTGCCAACAATGTTTGTCTTTCAAGCAATCTCATGGTCCGCAAATATTTTTTGGCAAGATAAGAGAGCCTTGAAAAACGCAATTGTAGCTTTTATTTCATTGAAAAAAAGCTGCTGCAGTTCCTGAGATATCTCCTTTCAAAGCCAGCCAGAATTTTGCCTTGCTGGCATCTTGTTTTCTGAAAGGCAATTATGCATGACACATGGTCAGATCAAGTGGACTTGTCCAATTTTCAGAGTCAATTTGCTAGTCACCAAAGCAACAAAAAGGGTCAAAAATAAAGATAAGCAGATCAATAGGGCATGAGTAATGAAGTTTGGTCTTAATTTCAGGCAAAAAAGCTTAACCAGTTGTCCAAAACCTTAGCTTCGAAGTTTACAGGATAATTTACGCCTTCTATACATATTGATTCACATTAAGCTAAGACATCACTTATGATCATCGCTAAGAATACTGCTTTCCATGTTACCTAGTAAATAATTGAAAGAACTCTGTAGATGCTATATTCAACACATCAACGACCTAAACAAGGTTATGTAATCGAAAATTTCAACCTTTTCATCCCAAACAAAGGGTAGAAACTCTGAGGCCTTATAAGCCTGTGTCTAATGACTGGCTGCAGCGTTTCACATAAAAATGAAGATCCTGACTCCAAGATACCTTCGCTGCTTTCGTTTTTCACTAATGTTTTGCTTTAAAAGCGTGGGTAAATCTAACTTTTTCTTCATCTCAAAGAGAGGCATATGTTGTACACACTACTTATACAGAATATTTTCATGTTCAGTTACTAAGAAAACCTTACAAACAGTCTTATATGATGTCATTGACGAGCAAAGATCAAAGTCAGAGAAATGGTGAAAAACATTTAACTTTGAAGAACAAATTGACGAAGAACCAGATATGCTTTTTAACACAAAGAAAAACCTGTATTCAGATTTTTGCAAGATCTATCACCATGTGGAACGTCTTTCTAGGGGGGAGTATTGCTTAAAGGCAACATAGTTCATTTCAGAGTCAATAGTTTGCCTGGAGAAGACGAGATGTGCTTGGTGTTTTAATTGAATGCTGAGCAATTGTCTTTCAAACAACGAGAGCCAATGAGGGAGCAAAACGATAATTCCAAAACTTCACAACATCGGTGCATCTTTGGACTAAAGATTTTCACAGGCTTTAGCACAATCCCCTCCTCCCCTCACCCCACCTGCTTATGGTTAATTCAAAAGAATACACAGCAGTCTGCAGAGGAAAACACCATCCGGTATAACCTCTCAAACAATATACAGTAAACTCATACGATAAATGTCCAAAGGTAGACAAACCTGATTCAAGTGCCATGATGGTTGCAAGTTCTGTCTCATGGTCAGCCATTTTCTTGGCAAACTGACGAAGCAAATTACTACGAAACTTACAGGAAGACGATCCCCATGACTTAAAGGCAGCATGAGCTGCATCCACTGCCCCATGCACATCATCTTCTCTCAGGTCGGGTACACTGGCAAGAAGCTGGAACAATGAAAATAAATGTGAACTGCCAAAATGAAAAGGAAGAGGACACATATCATCAAGATAAAATGTGGAGGCACAGTTCCAATATACCACGAGACAGAATAGCTCCAAGATACAAAGGCAATAACATCCTCATATCAGACAATACGGAACGCACACTCTACTCCTCATTTTGGGCAAAATATGATAACTAGTAACAGTGTATTGCAGAAAAGTATAGCCTTGGCGCACCATTACATTATAAAAGCCATAAAAAGAAGCACAGAAATCTTGCTCCCTTCAGGGATCTGGAATGGGTCATCAGTAGCACAGTTGGCTACTGGTGGCAAGCGAGGTTCAGTAAAACCTTAGACTGGGTGATCAGGTGAAGCTATTAGCAAAAGCCATCAAACAACACTATTTCTATCCCAAAATCTAATAAGTATGGCCCCGGCAGTTAAATCAATACAAAAACTCTGTAACTTTCCCGGCTTGATCAGCGTACAAACATTAAGTTCACACAATACATTACACCAAGGCCTGTAAACAGACAGCATTTGAACCAGGGCCTATTTTAGCCCCATATTGCTATCGACTATCGAACGCAACAAGCTGCCCCTCAAGGTCAAAAACATTAAGATCCTTCGAAAAGCATGAAAAAAGCGGCCCTTTTTCTGGACATCGAACGCATGCCCTGCCCTTCTAGAATATGCCCTGGTAACCAACAAAAGTAATTCATAATGTACTAGATAGTACACATGATTTTTCATCTGACAGTTTGCATCATTTGGGGAAGTTCCCTCCTACAAGTTTTGAAATTTCGACCACGTTGGAACAGCCTACAGGAGCATAACTTCTCAGACTTGTACACGATAGATGAAGAGGTGACAAGCTTATCACATGTATGATGTTTCAGGAAATTCTGAATTTCCGTTCAGCACATATTTCATTTCAAAGATTCCTTACTCTGCTATTACAAATCTCTTAGTTCTTGGCAGAAATTACCAATCATGACCTAACTAGGCCATTCTCCTTCAATGCAACTATGGAAACCTGTTTCAAGTCATTCCGACTTTCCATTCACAAAATATTTCGTTTCACAGACTGCTTCTTTTACTGTTACAAATCTCTCGTTCCTCAGCAGAAATCACCGACTACAGCCTAATTAGGACATTCTCCTAAAATGTAACTATGGAAGCCTGTCCCGTTATGAGCTCTCCATATCTGCAGTCATGAGAAGTATTTTAGTAGCTGGATACTTAATGGCCTACCCTGCTTACTTGAAGAACTTGCAACGACTGTGATACATGTTTTCTTTGTTGCCTCGATGTTGTTCAAAATTTCCTTTTGCCCAGGTTCCATTGTTGCTTAGTAGCTGCTTGTTGTTGACAGGCCTTCAAATAGCCGTCGAACATCCGCCAATGACCGATAGATTTCGATCAATGACCGACGATAGAGGCCCTTCCGTCAGTCATTGTGACTGACGAATTTTCAAAATAAATTATCTCCAAATTCACTTTACTCAACCTGGCAAAGCTGAAAGGACCAAACTGTAAGTGGTTAAGATACGCGAGAGGTAGTTCCGCATGAAGCTATTTTGAGGGTTGCCCTGTATGCCTAACATGAATACCAGGGCTGGATACTCATTGATAATCTGGGTTGTACGCTAAATAGTGTAGTGCGTAATCTTTGAAAGTCATTAACATCCTTGTGCTCACCGGTAGTGTTGTTTTATTGCTCAACAACTCAAGAAAATACGTTGATCCATGACCGGGCGCTTTTGAGAAGAATTTATTCAAATGACTCTGTAGTAATAGCAAACAATTCCGATTGTAACTGATACAAAAATTAGGCTAAGCATGTCTACCATTGACAATAGTTCTTCATTTCTTTCACAGCCGCCCAAAATGAATGCACTGGCACTGCTATTACTTATAGGTTATCACCTCATACCAAATTATATTTATCTATGCTTCCACTCAGCCCAATAGCGTTACTAATTGCACTGCAAGTAGTTACAATCTTCCTCCTATAATCACGTGCGAAATTGTGTAGAATTTCATCATTGTCAGCCTATTTTTGAAGCCATTCACAGCCAACATTTAATTCTGAAAAACACCGAAAAATCGATGCAACCAACCAACTTCCCAGCTATAGCAAGGATAAAGCATAGTAATAACAGATAAGGCCTATAACACATACAGTTCCGTATTGCATATCTCGCACAGATACTGGTACGCTTCATTGCACAATCTCTTTCTGGTTTCTTAGATACATGTACAATACAAGGTCTCACGTTTGCTGATAAAATCATAGTTCATTCCTTTATTACTTTCATATGTACAGTCGACCCTCTACAGGTGGCCACTTCTACCGCCAAAGTTAGCTGACCATTATTGCAGGGTTTCCAGTAGACCATCAACACATGGGAGGGGTGGGCAGTACCCCCTTGAACAAAAGGGCGGCAGAAGGGGCATTTTAGAAGGGGGACGCCCTGGAGGACTGTCAAAATTAAAGCAACACGGACGCAAAACACTAGAAAATGACATGTTTTTGCCAGAACAGGTACCGATTTAGTACACATGTGTTACGACTGCAAAAAAATACAGTAAAACATCGTAATTAATGCAACTTAAATGATTTTATGATATATATAAAAATACAGACAATACCTGCTAAATACAAAAAACTACAACTAAAAAGAAAAAATTTGTTGTGATAAGTTGTCGGAAGGGCATTACTCTTCCCAAGACTGAACAAATTGTACAGCATATCATTTGTACGCCACAAGCCAATGAACGTAACTGGAATGTAGTAAATTCAAGAAGAGTACGTTGTTGTTTGGGCTGCGTGGAAACACAGATAGCATTTGATGCGATGTCCATTTGCACTCAAACTTGATACTAATGCCCTTACTGATCTTCCCTCCAAACATGACATGCGCAATATGATGTTAATTAAGCAGCAGAGCTTAAAGCTTTGTGAATATAGTTTTAAGGTACATATCCCTCCTAAATTAAATGCTACCAAGGATTTTCTAATCTGTCATCTCATCATCATTTGAATGATAACTTTCGGAACCTGATTTGGTTGCGACATAGAACTCTTATCACAATGTGTGCTGCTTTTCAAAACATAAAGGCTGGGAAACATAACTTTGATAACCGCTTTCTTGGACCTCTGACTTTTCAGGAAAACTTACGATGCATATGCAACATTTTACGATGTGGACTGAATTGTTACCACTGGCAACTAGTAAAGCAACTTCTATTATTCGTGCTATCTTCGGAAATTTGGTCCACTGTTATGGAGTGATGTCTCAGTTACATAGTGATGGTACAAATAACATTAGGGACTTCACGCAAAGGCTACAAAAAGGCGGCTGCCACCGGAATTGCAGCAGTTGTGGTTGTGGCACATGTACATGTCAGAGAAACCTCTTTTACGACAAATTATTTGCCTATATTATGACAACTGTCGTAGGCCTCATTATTGCCATCAAAGTCAATCACAGCCATGATCCAATGCAGAAAATACTTGTTTTGTGGAGGATCAAGAGTTAAAAACATTAATACTAGCACCTCCTCCTGGAACATAACAAATCCGAATAATACTGTACGTTACACCAATAATGTATAAGTTTCCAATAGCACCCAACTGCGTGCCATGTCTTACCACGATTCAGAACAAAATTGCACCATACAAGGTATGATTTATGCTCTGATTTGCACTGTATTCATTGTTTGAAATCGAATATGCGTGGACAAATGACATATCGCACAGTAGTAAACCGGAAGTTGCATGCTATCGGAATAAGGTGCTACTGGCTACGCATGTTAGGCCCAAAAATGTAATCGAAAGACACATTTGCATGGTACCCACCGGGATTAATGCCTGCAGCCCACTGCTTTTGCTTAGCGCACACAATCTTGCCACACTCTGCCCATTGCCGAAACCAGTACAACTTCTAGCCTCCTCCGACATGCCAACATTCGCTCAGCAACAGGCTGCAAGATTTGCCTCCAGCCTTGCAACATCTATAGCAGATCCTGTGTATATTATTAGTGAACAGCTAGACCTTCATCTTCAACACATGAAACAAACAAGTCCCTTCATCCTTGCACCTTTTATGCCAGAGACTCGTTTATATCATGGTTGTCAATAAGCCTCAGGGTATTCCAGATTTCTCTCAGCTGGAGTGGAAGGGTCTATGGCAAAGAGAATCCATTGTTCATGATGTTGACAGTTTGCCTTTTCAATACCAAAAATCCAAAATGAATTAACGCTCACTCCAACCAGCTTTTTAATGTTGAGCCCAGATCAACGGCTCTGTTGTGTAATATTAATGGAACTAAGCACCCTTTGTTGTTGTATTGCTTGCGAGATTAATTTATCTGTTAATGTGCGTGAGCTGGTAAGGAATCATACATTTCATTTTTTACCTACGTATGAAGCATTTATTGATTTATTGCTTCGGTCACGCAGTATCAGCTAGCCTGCCAGCTTTCTTGCAAGATTCTAATAATTCTAACATGATGTATGAGCCTTCAGAGGAGCTTTTAAATTGTTTCTATTATACTTGAGCAAGTTCTACAATCATTTTGATGTAATAGATATTTGTTCGTGAGTTTAGTTCTATATTCTCACACTTCTATATGCCAGATGTACTACATAAAGGACATTCTACAGTGTCAAAGGAACATAATCGCTTGTTATTTCATTAGCTATTTGAAAAAATCGCCACATGAAATTAATATTCCAAACATTGCTTTTCATTGAAAATTCTGCATTTCCTAGAAATTCCAGGTTTTTCATTTACTCAGCAAGACTCGGTATAACCTGGGACCAGATCCACTTTCTTTGCATAGGGGGCTGCTCACAGGTCTGTTCCCTGTGCAAGAAACAAGGATCTGACCATGTTCGCCAATTCCGTTGATGGCTGCTCATAGAAAGTGCAGAGTTTCTCTGCAATCAACTCAGAATGGCTTATTGCTCATGTGCATATTTGATTGGCTAGTTTGACAATTGGATTATCTTGCACAGTGGTAGGAGCATGTGTCATGCATATATTTTATTGCTTAATGATAAAACAATAATCGGATGCTGCTGGCCAGGAGGTGTCGATACAGAAATCGTTTCCCAGCCAAACTGGCCCGATCCTCCTTTCCTCTACACGGCCACGAGCAAGCAGTTCCAGCATAGAGGAATGGACGGATCTTGTCCCAGATTAGACCCGGTAGTGTTCTTGGTGGAGAACATCCTTCAACTCAGGAGATGGATTAATATCAGCTGATTTAGAGGAGAAGCGCGTATCACTATCTCGCAGTTTCAGACAGCATTGAAATGACCCATCAAAAATTTATGAAGAACTTGTTAACAATCCCAAACTTTTTTTGCACAGTGCACAACTCGCTTGCAACTTGTTTTTTGAAACTATTCTCTACTCTATTTGATACCTCAGCATCTTCTCTGAGTGGCGAGGAACATTGCAGGATTTAAACCATACATCCATAAGTAAACAAAATTGTTCGATAGAACCAGCGTATGATCGCGCCAGCTGGCGGAAACAATGAATCCCCACAGTATCACTTAGGACATTATACCCTGGGACCAGAATTTTCAATCCACTATATACTGGACCTTCTGGCTCTTAACCGTGTATAGTCAATGCGGGTAATTATGGTGCACTTTTCAGTAATTTGATTCGTAACAAAAACGTACAATGGACAGAACGCATATTTTGTGCCAAACACTTGCAGAGGCTCCCTGCCTTTCATATTTACTCTGAATGTTCATGTAAAAGCTGAAAATTAAGGAAATATTTAAAAAAGTTTGGTGCGCCATAA
>JAOBRC010656119.1:0-10661 GCA_027575255.1 Scolionema suvaense
TGGATCTTACAGTGCCTATTGCATAAATACCACGTTCGAAGAGTTCATTGATGAGATCAGGACTGTTGAAGAAGTTGCCAAAATAAACAGTGCAATATACGTTTCCCCTCAACTTCTCTGACAGCTGCGGAGCGACGCTTACCCCCAGGTTGACTTCTGTGTTTTGCTTCGAATTCATAAAGGTAGCCACTAGAACTTCCACAACGAAACTACCACTAGAAGCCCCACTTTTGATTGATTTCATTTTAAGGTATTGCCTCATGGAAGAACGTCGTTTGTTATGTGTTCATCTATACTTTGCTGACACTCATTGGAGTAAATGTTCAGAATTATCTGCAAAATGAACATTTCGAAGAATCTCCTGGAACCTTGTTCTGGTAGACACATTTTAAATTCCAGTTTTTTAGATATATTGTCCACAATCTCAGTACTTAGAAATCTTAGGAAATTGATTTAAAGCCATAATATAGTTGGCCTCCAAGAATGCTTTCAGTACCTCAACGCTTGTGGTAAAAGTACGCCCATTTTGTTGAGCATGTAAGTTACTTTGCGACACAAGGAGATCAATCAACACGTCAACGTTAACTACGCTTCATATATATCTCATACGGAGTTGCACCCTCTTGGAAATCATGACGCACATGTCCTTCAAGGCTACACTGTTGTCTCACGTTTGGTTTCACAGTGTTGCTCTATTTAATATAATTCGTTTTGAGGTGCTTACTTGGTCTAGGTTGCTCATCAACTTCACTGGCTATGTGAATGCTTGCATCAGGAGTTAATATACTCACAACGTCAGGCGTCTCTGGGAGAGTATTTGAGAAATTAGCTTCTTCTTCTGCCACAAATTCAGTATCCGAATCATTCATCAGCTGGCCGATCTCAGTCTCATTATTACTCATTACTACACCATCAAGTAGGGCAAATATTTCATCACTTGATGTTGCACTATCTATTTGCACAAACGTCTTCCTTTTATTTTCCATACTATGGTTTCATTTACACCACACTTTCTGCAAGAAAGGCTTTCCAAGTTAGACTTATGTATTAAACTGAGACTTTTTAGCTGGCTGGTGCACTTTAAATCCCCGCCACAATTGCTGACAGAGCGGCTTTGGTCTACTTGGACACTTCTTTTCATCTCTTTGTCTATGATCTCTACATATGCTTTCTGGTGACATCAAATGGGTACTGATTGAATTAATTAGGTAGCCCAATCACTTCCACTTTTTCTTTTAGGGGGTCTATCTAGACAGAGCAAATTATTGATTTCTTAGGTGTTTTGATGTTGTGGTGCAAGCCTTCCTTCAATTGCAAAAGTTTTTGTAAAATAAAATAAAGAATCAGAATGCTAATTTACTAACATTCTGCCTTCATAACATAGTTTAGCAATACAGGATTGTTGAAAGATACCCGAAACGAAAAGGTAAGAAATAGCAATTCTCATATTCTATGTGTAACTCATAAATAAAACAACAACATTTTTTTAACCTTTATGTACCAGTGGGTCACTGGTGACCCAAGATGAATAACCTCACATAAAATGGTACTGAGAGGATCAATGAACGTCAATTAAGCTTTATTGTGTTAGTACATACTTCAAGTATCAGACGATAAAATCTACATGTAAAAATGATGTGATGTAAAAAAACAAAGAGAAGACCGATTTATAACAGATTGAAACTAATGGGTCATGAGGGCCCTGTGGTAGTCAAAGGGTTAACATATGCGTCTAATTCTGGGTCACTTTTAATATTTATGCCTCGTGCACATTGTGTCCAAATTTGAGCTAGTTTGGATTAGTGGTTCAAAAGTTATGAAAATTTCCTCAGAGTAGTCTGACACTGCTCCATTGTATTTCACATAGGCATTTTGAGCAGGCTCGCACAGCACGCTTGTGATAGGCTTCCTTACTCGTCAATTTGAAGTAAACTGAGCAAAGACAGTGAATCCAGTGGATGTTTTCTGGAAAGTTGAATACCAAAGGATTACCCATGCCAAATTTCATGCCATTTAGGTTTCCCGATCGGGAGATAAGTGGGGAGGTAAATATATCTCCCCCCCCCCCTAAATAGGGTTAAACATAGAACACATTCGCAGGCTGTATGATCTAATTGTGATGAATGAAACATTTCGCAAGAATTAAATTTTGCGAGTCGGAAAATTTGCTGCTTTGCGAGGCAGCGGCTGGGAGAGGCATCCGTGAAATGTTCAGTCAACAGGAAGAACGGAATAGGCTACTAGGTGAAGATCTCAAGTGTCAGTCATGTTGGACAAACTCATTTCGGTTTAGTTTGTATAGTATATGATATATAGTGCCATTTTGTTTTCCCAGTCATATAATACACAGTGAAGCAACATTTTTTAGAGCATTTGACAGGAATTTTATTTTGCGAAATCGGATTTTAAGTCATTTCGCGAATTGGCATTTTCAAAGGCAGAATAATTTTTCTAAGATTCTCGGAGATTTTTTCCTCTGAAATTAATTCCAGCGAAAATTAATTCCTTTATGGTATTTATCGCTAGCATTGTAAAGATTGCGTGGTGTACTGGGTTCTTCTGCATGCTGTTGATCTAGCAAGAGATGCTTATTGTCAGCGTTTAGCGCTATGCATCAATAAATAGCACAGAAATAAGTCTTTTCTGCAGAGCCATGGATTTCTGCAGATGGCGCCATGAGACGGAGTAAAACTTTTGGTCGTAATATATGAATGGAACGTGATAAAGATGTAGAATGACTGTTATGTTTAGTTTTAGATACTGTGATGATATTTCTTGATTCACTGATTTATGCCAATTCTTGAGCAGTTGTGCTCAAGCAAACGTTCTTTGATGATTTTACTGATGTTCTGCTTCTCTGTTGTTTTGCTTTGTGCTATAATCTGACGTTCAGGCATCACAATTGTGGAAAAGAGGACATCACTCTTCCCATGTGATTGACTGTCAAAGTCCTTCCTGATGGGACCCTCTGCTATGGACCATCATGTTGCTTTTGAGTTGATTGATGGAATATGCAAATCCTCCCAGGAGGAGGGGAATGCCAGCTGCATTTTCGGTGGATGATGGCATTTTAATTACACAATAAATCCCCTGCTGCTTCATATTTCTATCTTTCAAGATTGCTTTAGGTCGCGGTCGCACTACGTTAGCAAACTGGAATAACTGAGAAGATTTACTACTCATAACAAAAGGTGAGAAGTTATTCTGAGTTATTCTAGTGTGACCGATGAATCTGGAGATCGAATATCGATAAGAATTTCTAACTAACTTCAAAGATGCCGAAGTGCTGCTCTGAGGCATCACTCAAGCCGGAATAACTCAGAATTACCTGCTGCTAGTCAGATTCGAATAAGATAAAGTTATTCTAGTTTGATTATCTTTGAGAAATTTTATTCATATTCTAGTGCGACCGCGACCTTATACAGGTTGAGTAATGGGTGCTTAATGTGCAGGTATTCAATAATTTCATTGGGATGGGCACTTGTTGAAGGAGATACTGAATGAGGTGTCTTGTTACGCGCATTCTTGAAGGTAGTAGAGTCTCCATTTTGATAAAGACTCCCTGTTCCACATGCAAGTGGTGAAGTTTTGCGTCACTCCTTATTTCAACCAGCAGGAATTTGTATGCTAAATAGCCCTGATTTCTTATGCGAATGTTTGTTTGGAAATAGTCACTGCTTATATTATCAATGTTTTAATGGCCACTAAGTGAAACCATGTGAGATATTGGTCTAGTTAGTGATGGGATGAAGCGTAGTACTGGGCAGATTTACTTACAGTGTGAGGGCATTATATTTGATCTGATTTTTTGTTATACCAGGTTCAGTTGAATAACCGTGGTTTTGTGTGTATTAATTTTTGCGGAAATTTTACTCTGCAGAGACATACACGTTTAACATACAAGAAAAAACGGTTAGGCTAAATGTTTCTGAATTTTTCATTTATTTGAGTCTAAAATGTTTCTTAAATGTTTCCTAATCATCCGGCTGTCCATAAAGCATTCTTTGCCCCTATTTTATGATTCCCCATAACAAAAGATATATGATCCACTGAAGATCAGCAACAAAGCACTTCTTCTGTGTCCACTTATGCCAAATCTCGTTTCTCAATGGCAAGGAAATGACCTTTACTGAAGGTATGATGCTACACCTGCTGCTCCTACACGAAACTTCTTTGTGACTGTAATTTTTTAGTCTGAGCATGTTTCTTAGATTTTTCTTAATTTTCAGAGTACTTGAGCCTCATCTTTCTTATAAACATGCTTCTAATATATAAAAAAAAACATGCACAAGAAATTAGTAAGTGGGGGGGAGGGCGGGTCAGAGTATGCTCTGGGCGATAGGAAAAAAATTTAATAGGCATCGTTTCTTCGAGTATTTGCAACATTGAATTCTCCAACATTGTAGGTTTTTGATAATCGCAAAAAATAAGGTCAAGTTTACTTGTTTCTTTTCAATTTGCTACTCTGCCTCGGCTTTTTATGTATACTTTTTTTTTGTTCCAATCACAGGAACTGATTTTCTGTAATTTCCAGTTGGACTGAATTGCAAAAGGAATGCTGCAAATTGTAATTTTTTTCGTTGCTGAATCACCAAAATACAAAAAAACAATAAGTTGATATCTTACGAATATAGTACTATAGATAGAATGTAAGCTTATGAGCATCGTTTTATTTAAAGAGTTTATCATAATTCAAGTTAATGCAGATTGGTCAATTCAGAAATCATTACCTTGCTACGCTCGAAATGCTTTAAATTTGACTTGGTGATGAGTAGTTATTAACATTTTCGTTTTGAATATGAACCTTATTTGGCACGGGGCTTCAATAGGACCCCCTCCATGAATGGAAAATTCTGGGAACCTGAAAGATCCTGAATGTTTGTTTACACCTATGAGGCGTGCGTTACCCTTCTGAAATTAGTTGTTTAGCAAATTGTTCATTTCTTTCTTCCGTAAATCTTACTGGCACATAAGAGGGACCTGAAACTTGTCAGAAATGCAATTAATACATATCATTTTATGAATTAGTGCTACAAAGCGTGCCCTGATCTATTGGTGACCTACATTTATCAGTGTCTCAAAAGTGTCTCACCTTCATGCTGTCTATACAGTCATAACAAGAACTCCGAAACGGCGATATCTATTTTCCGCTTCTCTAGTCTGTTGCATGTAGTGCCGAGTGATGTTCTGAACGAAGTAAACGACTGATCTAGTCTATGGAAACAGCGAAAGTATAGTCAGTTTGAGACTGCGGTGAATTTTTATGAGAAATAGGCATAGTTTTAATTTCTGAAACGTAAATTGGAAATATTGAGCTTTAGTCCTGCTCAGTTTGAAGACTGCATGGTATTCCAGCCAAATTTTAGAACAGGGTTCATATTAAGCCCCCTCCCCTCGTCAAGCTGTAAGCTGACCGAAATACCTCGCGCCAAATAGAGTTATGTTTTGCTTTGGGTGGTTTTAAAGTGCTTTACCCGTTACAAATGTAATTGAACATGATGATCAATTTGCCCAACTATTATGGGAAATCTGTGTGACTGTCTGTCTCACTATGTATTCACGTTTTCTACGATAAGTCAGATGAAAACGTAACATTTAGTCATAAATTTATATAGAAAATGTATGGATCCATTGCTGGGAAAACTCGTGACTGCTTGAGAGGAGACAGTTAGATCTGCTTTATACTACCAGCTGCGCAGGAACTCCTTTGCGAGAGTGTGGGTTCTCTGCTTTCAGTTTATTATTTTGCTCACATGGCATCAACATGCAGTTGGTTCCGTTTGGAGAATTTATTTATGAACGGCGATAGTTATTATTCGATGTCATTAAATTGAACTTTATTTGTCGATTTGTTCTTTCTTTACTGATACCTATGCTATGAACAGAAACTTTCGCCATAGATGTGACGATAGGTTATGCTTTTACTATCTTGACACCTTCGTTGGTGTGTACTTTCTACATTTTTAAATTGTATGCTCTCTTTTAGATCGCATTCATTTGATTTGTTGGATTCATTGTACATGACAAAGAGCTGAAGTTGTTATCATGGGTTATGTTGATTCTGCGCGTCATGGAGTCACGTTCATGTTTTTTTGCGGATTTACATTGTATATTGTGTGATTCCATATAGCGAACAAAGAGTTTGTTACGATCCCAAAGCTCACATTGTGTTTTCATTGTGTAGGGACGAACTATTAGACTTTGATTTGCATTTGATAGGCACACCATTATTTACATTCAATATTCCACCTGCCATGGCCTTCTCTCCCGCCCTTCCCAATCCGTCCTTAAATTATAAACGTAGCAATTAATTCTTATCATTCGCACCATTTTTACGTGGTCCTGAAAGGATCAGCAAGCCCCGAAGTTTCATTCCACCTCTGTCTGGTATGCAGTTTGATAGAAATTGAAGTTTCAAAAAAGCCACGCAAAGCACTATGTTGTGCTTGTTGTCGCACTATGCCATCTCCGCATCAAGATTTAAGGACCACTACACAGCAGCCAGAATGTTTAACGATGTTTCGAATAGAGTTTGGTCAGTGAGTTCTATGCTTGTCACTATGCTAATGCAGTAGCCCAGTGATACAAAGTCAGTTTCCGCTAGTTTTCTAAGCACGGGAAAAGTTCTAGTAGTCTTCGCACATGACCCAAAATAAAAGCTATAAGGTGATAAATGATAAACCTGGAACTTTAGCTCAGTTTAGCCAAATACACGGTTTAATTTAGAAGAAAAGTTAGGCTGAAGTACCCCGAAAATTAAGAAACATCTAAGAAACATGCTCAGGCTAAAAAAATTACAGCCGCAAGCAAGTTTCTTGTCTGAACAGCTGGTGAAGCATTCACATCCCTTCAATAAAGGTCATTTCTTTGCCATAAGCAAGACCATTGAGAAACCAGCTTTGGCGTGAGTAAACACAGAACGGGTGCTGTGTTGCTCATCTTCAGTGGATCCCATCTTTTTTTATGGGGAATCATAAAATTAGGGGAAGGTACGTTTTATGGACACCCGGAAGATTAAGAAACATTTTAGGCTCAAATTAATGAAAAATTAAGAAACATTTAGCCTAACTGATTTTTCGTGTTTCTTATTAAAAAAACGTGTAATACATCCATGGTGCGAAGTATAGACAACGTTACAGTTGAAAGATATTTATCGAAATAGATAGATAAGCACTGCTAATGGAGAATTGAGTCGAGTAGCGCTTCAATTCACGTTCAAGATCTGGAAGCTAGAACTGGTTGATTTCTACGATTGCCCATTCTGCAACACACGGATAACTGCATCATTAACGCCTACATTCACAATTAAATCGCTATAAGTCGATACTCAAAAAATTAAACACCTACAATAGTTCGGGCAAAATATTTGGTCAACCCTGCCCCAAAAACAATGTTGTTAAAAACGATAAACATGACTGATTTTGGCATGAACTTTGCATTTCCACCGAATTCTTCACACCAACATTGTTTTAGGGGGGAAGGGATTGCATGACCGAAGCAGAAAATGGCTATTATGGCCAATATATTTTGTAGATAGGATTATAGAAATCCGTTGCTACTCTCCTCTCCACGTGATTTCTGAGTCCCTACTCAGCTCAATCCCGATTGTTCATATTAACTTGACCCAATATTTCTTCAATAAATACATGTTCATGACCCTTTTTGTCAGATTTCAACATAGAGACACTTGAAAGGTAAATTGTTTCATATGTCGTGATTGCTTGTGTGTTACTTCGACTTGATGCATTAGACATCTGCTGAGTCGAATGGCGCTTAAATCGAACATTTTGCTCTACTGTATGTCAATATATAACTTTTGCCCCTTCAGATTTTGCCCCTTTCTGGCCGGTCAGATTCCGACACCGAGACCTTTGATGGGTAAAATTCTCCCAAATATCCTGTTTCTTTGTATTATATCGACTTGATAAGTTAAAAGATAAATATATTTTACGCTCTTTGTCAGATTCCGACACCGACACTCGTGATGGGTAAAACTCTCTCATAATTCTGTTTCATGGTATTATATGGATTTGATAAGTCAAAACATTAATATTATTTACGCTCTTAGCCAGATTCCGATTCCTTGATGGTAAAAACTCTCTCATATATTCTGTTTCATGATATTATATGGATTTGATAAGTCAAAACATTAATATTATTTACGCTCTTAGCCAGATTCCGACACTGACATTCTTGATGGGTAAAACTCTCTCATATATTCTGTTTCATGGTATTATATAGAGTTATATATCCCGTTTCATTGTATTGGTTAGACTCAATATGAAATTTTGGATTCTTGATTACGAGGACCACAGAGCGGCTAAAACATGCTGCATATATTCCATCTGATTTCATATGTGAAATATCGATGTTTCATGGGATGAATTATCCGGACCATCCTTTATAGCGTCTCGAGGGCTTACACTATACGGCGAAGATTACTCTTGTACCCTGTTGGTCATAGATTTACTTTCAAACATACAGTAAGCTCTCTAATCAGCGGACACTGTAAAAGGTGGACAACTCTGATTAGGAGACATATTCATTTTACCAGCTTGTGGCAAAATCTTAAAGAGACTTTCTAAATGGCGGTCACTTCTAATTAGCGGACACTGACCGATGGTAACTGCTAATTGGAGAATTGACTGTATGAGGCTCAGTTACCAATTCTATGTCTAACTTTGAAGAGGGAAATAACACGGACAACAATCTGGGGGGCGGATTGAGAGAGGGCCAGTTTCGGTACAAAGCTATTTCCAGCTTTTTATTTCCACGGTTGTACTTTTGAAATCCATGTATGCAAATATGTATATTGGTAAGGTAGGTCCTTATCCGTTACCCCCTGATAAAAATGTATGAGTGTGACAAGCAGCAATAAATGTGCTGCGATTAAATGTGGAATAGGAACTGACCTAAAATGCCATCAGCAACATTGAAAGAACATGCGTGTGTGTTCATCCAAATACGCCAGTGAAGAAAATTGTCGAAGCCCTCTTTGATCATGATTGGGCAGTGACTGTCTCACTTGACAAGTAATCTTCATATCAAAAACAAACCGGCGTCAAAGGACGAAAACGCGATATTTCTCAGCCTAGATTTTCAAGGAATCAGATATGATAAGGCCCTCCATGATTTTATTTTTCACAAGCAATCTATTGATAAGCAACTATCTAATAATGTTAGACCACGAACCCGTAAAATAAGGACATGAGAGAGTGAGATTCCATGTCATTAGTCAGAAACGCTTAAAACTCGTATGGTGCCTCGAAAACTTTTTCAAACATAAAGAGGGATTGTCATCTGCAATGCAAATTGAAGCCAAAGGCTTACTGGCAGTGATGTCGCAGCATTCCATTTGCAAACTTGCTTATTGCTGATCAGACAAAACAGAAGGGAAGAAAGCATGGAATGTGCGTTCCCAGGAACTAACTCAGACAGAGGCGGAGTACCGAAGTCAAATAGAACAAATGGTCAAAACAGGAGATCACTAGCGTTCTTTTATTTTCAAGCAAAGCACGGCATGTTCTGCAAAGCGTGATAAATATGTACATACACAACGTGACACAGGCATTGATTCTCCAATTTTCACGTCCACGGCTCATCATGGCAAATGTGAAGTTGAGACACCGTTTAAGATAAGTTTGAAAAACAAAAACATTAGACATGCCCAGCGAAGTCGTCTTTTTTGACGACGCTTGAATAACGGTTCCTTTTAACAAGCTCTATGGTAATATATCACAATACTGATTACCTCACTGGTTATCTCAACAGTTTAGCACTTGTGAACGAAATTTTGACATGCAGATCAAGCGAAGACTGACACATTACATACGGTTAAAAACAATCTTTGTAAAAACAAAGCATCTTTCATGAACGCATTTTCGGCCAGAGTTTATTCTAATGTAATTCGCCATTTAAAATCTTGCTACACCAAGTTCGTGATATGACATACAGAGGAGAGGATGTCGCAAATCAAGAAGTCTAAACTATATCAGACTATATCTAAAGAATCACAGCATAGCTGAGAAGTTACCACCACAGCCAGCTTTCACTGCTTCATGTTCTCTAAAATACTAAACGACGAATAAAATAAAAAATTCTCCACCTCTAACAGATGAGCTAGGCATAAACGTATTTACTTGAAAATAGCCGCAAACCAAAAATTTCAAACAAAATACACCTGATTTACACATCAAGCAATAAAAGATATCAGTATTCGTCATATGAAATAAACAGGGACAAAATAAAACGTACTCGTCTTACCTTCTACCTCTAAACAATTCAAATCTCAATTCAAAATTAATAAAGTACTGCAAAATGCAATTTTGACCTAAAAACAAAGCAAAATTAGAATGACAGCATAATTTTCATACAACAAAGTTTTCAAGCAATGAACCACGAAATTAATAAAATACTGCAAAATGTAACTTTGACCAAAAAAAACTAACAAAATCAGAATGACAGTGAAAAGCAGCATTTCACTATAGGGAAAATGGCAGCAAAGACAAATTTACTTTAGGCCACGGGAAGTTGAAGTTTAGGTATGTGTAGATGCGCACATCAAACTTTTTGAAGTAAATTTGTTCTATTTTTGCAGCTGACAGCAAAAGTCAGCGATTTATTTCCATAGCTTTCCTAAACAGTGTGTAACAAGCTAGCAA
>JAOBRC010656230.1:0-10661 GCA_027575255.1 Scolionema suvaense
GCCCCGGCTTGAATGAGCGCCCCCCCTCGAATGAGCGCCCCCTCTGAAAGGTAGAAAATTAAATGAGCGCCCCGGCGCTCATTTAGATAATTACGGTAAACCATTCCTCGCTTCTGGCTTCAGCCAGAAACCACTTCTATCTATCAGAAGTAAACGTTGCTTTCCTACGGACACAAGTAATGCAGCACCACTCAACATCATAAAATAAATTAATGAAGCAGCACTGAAAAAAGGTAAGGCAACAAGAAATTCTGGGGAGGAGGTATCCCCCTTCCCTTTCTCCATTTAAAGAAGGGTTATATATAAAGAAGGGTTGTCTATAATATTTCAGTGTGAGTATAGGCATTGTGTAGCTTGCACTCATAGTGATGAAACAGTTTTTACTCCTCCCCCCTCATTTATAAAACTGCCTCCCCATTTTCAGCTATCCCCCCATTTATGATTTTATGCATACTCCCCCACCCTCACCACTGCACCTGGTCCCCTCATCCCAGCGGAAGAAATCTTTACCCTACCGATACTGCCTGGTGGGTAAAAGAATGCAAGGGATTTCTAAGAAAAGGTACGATATGAGTTGTTGTTTCAGTAAGTACCCTTTTTATTTGGTTCATGTTTCGTATGGAATATTGCTGATTGATGTTTAACCAGAACAGTCTATCCTCCCTTTCATAAGTGTACCCCCCATTAATGCCAGCCCCCCATTTATCCGGGAAAATTTTTACCCCCCCCCCCCTAGGCATAGCATTTGGTGGAAGTCTATACCCCCTTTGCAAAGGATAGGGGGTGTCCACTATGGGCACCCGACTTGGTTTGATTTATTGCAGAATTGTTTCCTGTACATCATGAATTTTACTAGACAGCCTGAAACAAGGACTTTTCGTATGCATGAGTATAGCGAAGTGGCTAGAATTGGGACAAGTTTAGAACTTCTTTATGACAACTCTCATTTTTTTACCCATACGCTGTGAAGTGTTTAGTAATTGCATGGTCTAATTTTTTTGTTTCCCTTCTGCCAATTAACTCAGATCATATCAAGAGCAGACCCATCAATCTGATACTGGCTCTTTTGTTCCAACCTGATGCTTTAATATTAAGCTGCATTATGCATTTCATGTACTGGATTTCAATCAAAACTATCTGTATACTGCCCTGATTATGATGGAGGCAATAGGGAATGGCTTCCGATAGGACTAATTTGTCATGACGTTCAGAGTGCTGCGTTGTAAGCGCTGTTGTGTCTGCTCGAGTCTAAGTTTCCTGACTGGGAGCTTACCTAGCCGTGGGAAAAGAAGGATTACTCATCTAGATTTTGGTGTTCTGCTCCCAGTAAGACATGATGTGAATTACAAATGCTTGCTCCTAAGGTTTCTCATAAAGTGTTTCTTGCAAGAAATGCGACAAGGGCTGTATTCTGCTTCAAGCTGCTTCAACCTAGAAGCTATAGAGATTAAATTGTTTGCCTATTTACAAAAGAATACCCTAAACATGTATAGATTTCATGTAGCAATATAGCCAAACTTTCAGATATAGGCCTACCCCCTATATCTCTCTTTCTCATGTGTGCAGTCATTTTTGTAGACATGCTTTGTTATGTCCGGTTTTTCTCAAACTCTCATGATAGCCACAATTTACCCTGGAGAGAACTCATTATATACCGATCTATCAGCTTGTAGTCGAATTTCTTGAGCTTTATTCTTAATAAGGAAATGTTGATAGGAGTACCTCCATACTTTGACTTACTTTCATTTTAGTTCTTCTAGGATAAGACTCACATCAGCCTTCTAAACAGGGGTTGATTGCTATAATATAGCAACATTTATGTTCTATGCCCAAGAATGTAAAGTTATCGATAATCTTGTTTGCATCGGTCTTTGGAAAACGATTCATATTAGTAAGAGAGTCTTGCAAACCTGACACTTGTATGCCTGTGATGATTCTTACTCTTGTTAACGGAATTTCATCTTTCCTGATTTCTGTGACTCTCTCGCATCTTATCCTTCTAGAAATGACATACTTGTGCGTGTTGATAGTTAGTTTTATGAAGGGCAGCTCTTGAATGCGCTTGATCTCAAGTGATTCAGCAGAATCAGTTGTAAATAATGTTTCACATTCACTGTCATTGGCTGCGTTTGTCACGAGATGTGAAACAGAGTAACACCAGGATGAAAATTGCTCTGCTCCACCTCCGGAGCATTGCAACATCACTGTGCTTAGCATTTTGCGTTCACACAAGTCTTGATTATGGCACACATCACTGCAGGCCATCATTGACACTTGTGCCACATTCCTCACAAACACAATTCACTTTGCTGCAGAACCTAATTAGGATCCTCAGGATCTCTGACGTGAATTAACTCTGTGAGGCTCTGATTGGATAAGTGAGATCGCTTTGCTTCAAATACAGCCCTGCGACTTGCTTTTGGATGAATTTTAATATTGGAGTTAAATTAGATTCTTTAACCTATATCTTGTGAACTGTCACGCATTTTACTCGTTTGTCAAGGCAATTCACTATCTCATTGTTCGTGTGCAGTCTTTGCCTATGCCAAAAGTATTCAAAATTGATGGCGGACAATGACCATAAACCGGAAGAATGTTGACATGGTTTGGGGTCCCAGAACATGAAGTATCCCCCTTGCCGCAATTGAAAGTTCATTGCACTGGCACTACAGCTCAGGGACAATTTTTGTGTGTGACTGGTAGCACAGGCACAGAAACACTCCCGAGAAGCCTGTATCAAACAAGCGCAACTTCATGGTATCGAAGATGTCCACAAGTCACATCAGACAGCTGCAAGTAGGCATAATTAATTTAATCTAAAAAACATGGGTGTGATCACAAAGTGGTATGCAACACTTATCTTTGTATTCATAGTCACTCAAAGTCCTAAAATCTGGCATGTCAAGCTGATATGGTAAGCCGTGACAATTTTGGGCATGTCTAAGTATACTTTATCTGAAGTAGGTAGATTCATACAAGATGATTACTGGACGAAGCATGAATTTGCTGATGAATGAGATTAATGCAAACTATCGAAGTACGGCAGTTAGGTACCATGTCAATGATCATACTAATACTAGAGACTAATGTAGTCCCACTCTTATGAATAGCCGCAACACACTGCTACATTAGGCAGACTGACAAACTGAGAATAGGTCGAGCACTGAATCATAGTATGTCTAATCAGCACCATGCAATTTCTTCTAACAATCTGCCAAAAATCTGGCTGGCAATACATATGGGCGCTTAACAGGTTGCAAGTTTTTCAAGTCCCTTGCATCAAGCGATAAGCAATGTGGCAATAGAGGGTTAAATTTGTGCTACTAAATTTTCATGGGGCCCTGTACAAGAAGCACATTGGTACCAAGCTACATAGGTAGGTAGGTGTGCCAGTTCTGGCCCTGCATAGATATAGTGTAAAGTGTCCGGTACTTTTAGCCGCCACACTTGGCTAGAGTAAGGCCTGCAGGGAGTGCTAGAATGTTGGCCCTTGCTTTAAGTTAGGTCAGGTTTCGCAGGGTGTGGCAGAATATTGGCCCTTACATTGGTGCAGCTTTTGGACCATACTTGGGCTTCCAACTTTCGCCCCAGTCATGGTCTTTACTCTTAGTCGGTTAAGGTTTATAATAAGTTGGAGTCCAGTTCTGGTTGGCAGCTTTCCACATCAGAAAAAAAAGCAGAGTCAGTGCTAGTCGTCCTCCCTGTTTCATGTCAGAGACTTAGTAGTATGGACTGGCCAAAAAAAAAAAAAAAAAAAGAAAGAAAGAAAGAAATTCTTCATGGTCTGCTGTCCATACTCTTGACTTTGCTCAGCTGTTCATCATGCTTCTGTTTGTTGTTGTTTTAGTTGAGGAGATGATGGAAGGTGGCATCAGTGCTGATCTGCAGAACGAAGATGGTCTGAGTGCTCTTCATCAGGTAAAGATCAGGCAGTAGACTCTTTATAGCTTGTGGATCTGTAGTTATAGGAAATGTACTTTCAAAAACAGCTGGAAAAAAATGAATTCCCTTTTACTTCCTTTGAGTGTCTTTTTTTGTGAAAATGTTTCACTTTTTGTAAGCCTTATGTTAAAATGATGAGGAAAACAAGTTGAGTGGTTGCTGTGTCGCACTTCATGTTTTTTATGCTGACCGATGAATTTGACATTATTTTAATTGTAAAAATGTTATTTCTGATTGAGCAAAATATTGTGTAATTTGTTTGTTCTTTTGCACAGTTAATTTTGAGATGTACATAGGTCCAAAATTGCAGAAATAAATTTCAGAGGATTTCATTCCACAACTTTTCAGTAGTGCATGTATCACTGTTAGAGTAATTTGTCAAATTATGCAATTGTTCTCATACAATACACAACACTTTTTTTGTATGTGTGAGAACCTATATTGTTTATGCATTTGTTTTTGAAAAAGATGCTTAGCCTGAACTGGGAAAATATGGTACTATGGTCATATGACTAACTACTTTGTTTCCATGCTGTACGGTGTAAAATCTGGAGTACTTTTACAAGAATATTTATTTCAGTTATGGCCTTTTTTATTCCTATAAAATTTTGGACTGTCGTCTCTTCAAACTCTTTATTCTTAGAAACTTCTTTTGTATATGAAACAGATCAACATCGAATGTCAAATCTAGTTTCAGACCTCCACCTTCATTCTAAGATTTTTCACTGTTGGTTATATTTTTTTCGATGCGAATCAGTGAACGGATTTTTCGTAGACATTTGATTCTACAAAAAAAGAAAGAAAGAGAGAAGGAAACTAAAACATTGCAAAGCTGCAAAATTCATGAACATCTCTTCCTGCGAACATTTTATCACTTTTAGATGGTGTTGATGGAATCTTGTCTGCAGACATGTAAATTGTAATTTATAATGGAAACAAGCATATGGTGTTATGTTCATAGCCTGCATCTGCCTGAGTAGTTGTTAAGTGAAAAATATTTTGACACGCACACTGTTCTTATTTCGGTCAAGTATTATGCGCAAAAGTTTCTGATGATCTATAGCCTCTTGAACTAATGATTGAACATGTATATGAACAGATATTACATATATGTTTCAAATATTCAAATTAGGGGCTTTTTTAGAAGATACATATCGTGCATGAACCGTCAGTACAGTCACAGCTCAAGTTATGCCATTGCATTCAAATCTTTCGAAATCATTTAGGACCTTTTTTTAGATTTGCAGTGGAAAACTATTGCTAGATCTTTTTTTTATTTGGGGGGACGTTGGATAATGCAATAGACAAGAAATAGCTCATTTTTGTTCATTCACGGTATTACGTCAGCTTTTTTCTGCAAGATCGTTCTTTGGGTTTTCAAGAACCATAAGAACATTTACAACCTAAATATCCTAGGAAAAGAAAGCAGCAAAACACCAGTCTTGGCTTAAATATTCTTCATGTGGTTCTAATTACACATTTTTTTATACGAGAAACCTGTTTATAAGAAACCGACTAGTAAAAAGCCTCCCAAAATTTAAGAAACTTCAACTACTAAACAGAAAAGTTAGAGCAAAATAAGAAACTCATGAATTTTGCAAACAAGAAATGTCGCTGTTTGTTTCCCATCCGTGTCTAACATATTGACACCTTGGAATCGGAATGTGTTTGTCACATAGGAATCTGTATTACAGCAGTTTTCATTTGGTGCACAGTTACTATGACTTGGATGCATTGTTTAGTTGAGTCAAAGAAGTAGAAAATAGTTCTTCGTACTTCTTTGGTTGATTGTGTTCTTCTCTAACTTTTTATATTTAGGAAACCCAATGAGAAACTTTTTCTAGAAAAATCTCAAAAATTTTAAGAAACTTTCCCTAGGTGCTTGGTTTCTTGTAAAAAAAAACGTTCATATGTAGATTGCAATCATGGTACTTTTCACCATTATTTTGATATTTATGGTAGATTTCCTCTTTCTGAAATTGTAGGCAGTCATAGAGGACTGTGTGGATGTTGTGGAAGCATTAGTCGAGCATGGGGCTGATCTAAACATCAAAGATGCTGATGGTTGGACGCCTCTACACGCGGCTGTTGCCTGTGGCAACTTTGAGCTGGTGAAATATCTGGTCAGTAATGGTGCAAGTATGGTTGAAATCAATACCGATGGTAACATGCCCATTGATCTAGTGGAAGATAATGAAGAAGTGGAAGTTTTTCTTGATGAGCAAATGGAAGAGCATGGTGAGTTCATACTGATCATAATCTGAGGGCTAAAGAAGAGAGAGAAGTGGATCTTACTTCACTATAAAAGTTTTGTAAATTTCCTTCCTTCTTGATAAAGTTCGCCCACATTTTAACTGATTATTTAAAGAATATGTGATTCTTGTCCTATGTATATCTCTCATGCTGCAGTAATACCCCTACCTGTGTATTTCTTCTGTTGTGCAGAACGTTCAAACATTTCTCTTCTTCTATGTGATTTTTTTATACGGTGGTTTTTGCGTTTTTTCGCTTCATTTCATCTTTTTATCTGCTTACATCTACTTGTAGATTGCTTACATCTACTTGTAGATGCAGTCTTTGACACTTCATCTTCATTATGAATGATGAAACTGTGGTCAAAAACTGCCCAGAGGAATGTGGTTTTCATCTCTGACTCAGATGAATTTCGTTTTTCTATCGGCTTTGTTTTTATGCTCGTTTCAAAGAGCATTTTCAGATAGCCTCTTTTTCTCAACATTTCTTGGTGAAGTGGGCTAACCAATAATTATCTCCTATTTAAATACACGAGTATGCTCATCAAAACATGAATGCAGCCAACACAATCTGGAAATACCAAAGGTACAGGGACGGCGCCACGGATTTTAAAATGGGGGGGCTAAAACCGATAATTCAAAAAATCTGGTGAAAAGCATATAACTCTATCAAAAAAAAATTCAATTTAGCAAAAAAGTGGGGGGGCCACGGCCCCCCGGCCCCCCCAGTGGCGCCGTGCATGAGGTATTGCTGAAATAATTTTAGAAAGAGCACAGACCCTTTTCTCCGGTTGTTTCCAATATAAATTACAGTTTTCAGTTGTTTCCATTATAAATTACAACTTTCAGAACAGCTTTTGATCCGCCCACTGCAGCAGAGGCTGTGGCTCAAGAAGCTTTTTGTGCACAGCCTTGGTTTTATTAAAATTTTACTTTATCAGGAAAATAAATAGAACATTAGAAACATGTTTCTACAGTCACTTTGCTTGTTTTGTTCATCTGAATAATCTTGTAGAACGTTGTATGTCCGTCCTTCCATCTCTTTGGAAAAGTACCTGATAGATTATCTGAATATTTCCCTGAGGTCAAAGTACACAATAAGCAGAGCAAAGAGATGCATCTGACTATAGTAAAAATATCATGCTCGACTTGGGTGTGGCGAAATATGTTTGAAGAGGCTCTTTTTAGGACTTTTTTCATAAAAATTGTCTGATCCTGTCGTTTCCTTTTGGGAATTTTTTGTATAAAACTTAGAAACAATACACAGTGGTATTAGGCCAGAGAGTCTATCATGTGTGGGAAAATCCTTGTTCACCTGAGGCTATTTTTCTCAGAAAAGTTGCTGCTTTGGGATTCCACATCCGATTGTTAGCCAGCAAAGAATTCCTGAATAATGCTCTCATTTGTGGGGTAGCATGCTTGCTATGTCCCAAAGTTACAAAATTCCAGCTTGCTAATAAGATTGTTCTCTTTTAATGTTCAGGCTACACAGAAGAAGATCTTGATGAGCTTCGGAATCGGACAGCGAATGAAATGTTGAAAGATTTAAAAGATACAATTGCTGATGGTAGAAGTTTGGAGATCACTGGCGAACATGGTGAAACAGCTGTAAGTTGTTGTCTCTGATTGCTGTTGTAAAATGGGTTATGGCTTCAAATGAATCACTTTTCTGTGATTAATGATTCGTCTAAAACTCAAGTGTTTCATTTTTCTCTGTCTATGTATGTGCTCACAGTAGCGGTAATGGAAGACAGTGCCCCTGCTAAAACATTTGAAGGCTTTGTGTTCTTTTTTCTTTTATGCCAGGACTCCTTTGTTCTTAATTTGTTATTTGCTAAATTGTTGCTCTGTAGTGCTCCTAATACTGAATTCCTGCACATTGGTAAAGAACTTCTTATTAGTCAATATAAAAAAATGAAAATGGAACAAGCTACGCTCTGTTTATTTCTGCTTGAAATTTTCTTCTGTCCTGGAGGTTGAATTCAGAAGAATTATCCAATCTAAGTAATTTTATTAAATACTCTTATCAAAATGGGGTTGTTCACGTTGTCACAATCTTGAAATCTTTTCATTTTTTTCGGTAGTTCAACTTAGGAGCTGTTGTTTAATTATTTTTTATTTCTAAGCAAATTTCAGGCTTTTGCTCTTTTATCATTGTTAATGTAAAAAGACTGCATCTAGCCTAGCCACCATGCATGGAGGTTGCAGACAGTCAGCAACTTGTTCCTCACGGCTGAAAAGTTTCTTTAAAATGAGGTCTGTCCGTCCTTCCATCGGTCTGTTCATCCGCCACCTATGCTTTTTCCTGGAGTCCACTTATGTAAATATCCGTAGTCAAAACAAAGCGATGAAACCCGAAATTATGTTCATCTTGCAGATGGTCATTTTGGGTTTTTCCAAAATATTTTAAAATCTGCTTATTACTTATTTGTAATTATATGAAACTGGAAATAAGTATTTATTATCATATAGGTCGTGCAAAATTTTCATTTTTAGGAGTTTTTATTTAAATAAATATTTGAAGATCCATACATTATTGTTTTTTAATTTTACATTGATTACGAAAATTTTCGGACGATTTAATTTTCGGACAAAGACCGAGTCCGAAAATTTATCTGTCCGAAAATTTTAACGTCCGAAAATTTGGGAGTCCGAAAATTTTCGAGGCCTATCAATATCAGATTTTTAATAAGAAACAAAAGCACGACCTCAATACGTGCCATATTTCTTAACCATTTACCAAGTCTTGAAGACTCCACTGATTTACGACGTTTTGAAAGGTTAAAAGTCGCAAAAGAGAGAAAACCCCATCGACAAGAACAACGTTGTGTCTGTGTTCCTTGCTAATTTAACAAACGAGTTGCAGCCCTTAGATTTGGCTATAACGGCTGGGCAGAACAGTTTTAAGTGGGAAAAATCGAAGAATTGTACAGCATTCAGATTACCAAACAAACTGAAAACAGCATGAACTTGTGCTCCGTTAAGAGTGTCAATAAAGTATAACAAAATCAATTCACACCAATTGGTTATTAGCATTGTACGGCCATCTTCGAAGCATGTCACAAACCAATAAGAATTTGACATGGATTGCAAACCAAATGCTCTTACTATAGAAAACTCCAGGCAAATGATACCTTTGTGGACTAGCAGTGAGATATTCTGTGTTTAAACAAAATAGGTGACAAAGAGTGATTTCCTTTGTGTCTTAGGTCAGAGACTATGTCATTTACGGATTTCGGACGTAAGTTGGGGGTTAAAAAACATTGTCCGAAATTCTGTCCGAAATTGTCCAAAATTTATTGAAAACAGTCCGAAAATTTTTTGCGAAAATAAAACGTCCAAATTATTTTCGTCCGAAAATTTTCATAATTAATGTAGGTGGAAAACCTGAATTTATGTTAACTTAAGTTATATTATGGGTCATATGTTCTTTTGAAAAAGATCTTGTTAGCCTTGGGCAAGATTATTTTTTCACCCAAAATGGTCATTTTTGTAGTGGTAAGTGTGATGCTTTTTTTAGATCATCAGTGTCGTCTGATTATTCTTTTGTATGGCATAACACAATGATCTATGATTGAATTTGCGGGAGTCCACTAGTTCTGTGACTTGTTCCTTGCAAGATGAGTTTACCAAGTCAAGCAAAGGAAAATAAAGCCTGGGGGCAGGCTAGAATCTTTTTGATTATGTCCGCAAATTTCTTGTGGATTCATGAAATTTAGCAGTTCCTTGTGGATTTAAAAATCTTGAAATAGTTTTGATTTCCAAACAAGTTTTATGTCTACGTATTCTTTTCTCTCTTTCTTGGTATTGGTTAACTTGTGTTTCTTTTTGCTCCGTGTTTTAGATGCATATCGCTGCTGCAAATGGTTACGTGGATGTGATCAACTTTTTATTGGACAACGGTGCGAGAATTGATGCACTTGATAATGACTTCTGGCAGCCAATTCATGCAGCAGCATGCTGGGGACAGGTGTGTTATTATTGAACGAATTTCCATTTTCGCCGTTTTCTTCGAATGTCTGGTTTGAAATAATTCTGATGTATGTTCATGCTACTGCATTCAAGGGCTCAACTCCATATAATTGTAGCCGGAATTTGGACGCCCTTTCTTGGGTATTATTACTTTTGTTTTTAATTTTGGAAGTTCTTGGTAACATGATCCCCAATTTGCATTTTTTTGCCAAATTGACTTGACAGTAGGCACTTTAACTTAAGGTAGTTGTGTATGTATATTTTGGAACGTGTTGTTTGTGAACCTTTTTTTATATATATATTACTAGGATAAAGTGATTGAGCTCCTCGTAAATCATGGTTCAGATCTTGATGCAGAAACTGCTGATGGGGAAACCCCTTTTGGTAAGTTTGTTGAAATCTGTCATCCCTTTCCTGTATATTAGTGAGGTTTCGCAAATCACTTCTAGGACGGTGACGTTGACGTCATTCGAACGTTTCGCCAGATTTCTCGAA
>JAOBRC010656341.1:0-10660 GCA_027575255.1 Scolionema suvaense
AAGTCTTCTTAGACAGTCAGAATCGTTTTAGAACAAGTTCACACATGGATGTATGGGGTTTATACATCCATGGTTCATAGAAGCAAGTAGATGATTTATGGATCATAGCGCCCTGCACCAGCCAGTCTTTGTGCAGTAACTTTTTCACTTGTTCGAAGTTTATTTCAGCGGGGGCGATGTGTGAAGGTTGTAACTATATTTTTGTTCATGAATCGACCTGAGTTGAAGGGGTCTCATTGGGATTAACAAATCTAAAACAAGTATGTAAATCAACTACGTACATTATATTTCCCACTACGAAATGGCAGTAGCCCCCTCCCCCCCCTCAAAGGCCTCAAAACATCAGCTCGGACATCAGAAAACAGGCCAGGGTTGAAGACAATCCTGTTTTCTTCACTTTTTAATTATAAAAGCAATGCATGCATTTAGTGAAAAAACTGCTATACGGTGTCACCATAAGCCCTCATAGTGGTTCAGCCGTGCCAAGTAACAGCATGTCTTTCATGGCTTTTTGTAGGTCCATGGAATTTCACTGTCTCTGCGGTTTTGTACCAAATTTTCGAAAGATTGATTTTCGCTAAAAAATCTCTTGTTTCCCAAACCCCGAATTCAGTTCTCACGAAATACGTCAAATAATGAATCCCCGCCTGAGGTTTTAGCTTTTTTTACATAGTTCAGGCATGTCGGTGTTCCGCTAATTGGTGGAATTCCGCAAATTTTTCTGTCGTCCGCTAAAATTTTGGTGAATTTCTGGGCTATTCTTTATTTGTGTTGGCAGTGAGTCTTCCTAGGCAATAACTCGGCCAGTAAATAAATTTATGGGGCATCAGCATATTATATAATTGATTTATCTTCAGCTGTTTCAGAAGCACAAAACTACTCTAAATATACAAATTTCTATATTGGTCGCTGTTTGTATTTAATGTCCTTTGTCTCAGATGCTTATGACTTTGCCAAGTAAGGATGAGGATCATTAGATACTTAGCTGAAGATCTTGGGACTATGAATTATTGAGCCATAGTGCTTTTAAAGGGACAGGATCCGACAGAACCATTGAAGTTAAAAATTTTGAGATTTTTTATTCAAAATAACAGTATTGCCACCAGGACTCTAAATCTAAAGTATATCAGCCATAGGAACTTCCAAATGAAAGATATCTTCATCTTGACGCTCAATTCTTGAATTTCGTTTTCTGCCGTGACTCGAAGCTTCAAAAAATTAACCACATTGTAAACATTAGGGAACCCTGAAACCATAGAAAATGTAGGCATAATTGAGACTTGAGTTGAAATCATCTAATGCTTATTAAAAATGGTGGATAATGGTTGGTAGGCTGGAAGAAGCATGGACTGTCGTCTATTATGTTTTGTCGATATACATGCACGTTAAACAGTGGGGAAAGCACCACCTTTGGCATGAGAGCACTTGTGCATCATTTAGTGTTCCCGTACTAGCTTTCTTTTTGTGTGTTTCATCTAAAATGCGTTTCTCTGAATCTTCAGTGACTGACTTTGCCTTGTAGTCAGTCAATCGAAAAGTCTATTTTCGTTCCTCTTCCAAGCATTGTTAGTGCTGTCAAGTTTTTCTGGGTCAGCATGGGTGCCGACGGAGGAAAGAACACTTTTACAAACGTTGTCTAGAATTTGAACTTCCGTGAGTTGGCAAAGAAATCTGGATGCCTGATTTGGGTTTCCAGGTGATAAGGCATCCCCTGTAGTGTGATTTGTTAGAATTTTCCGCTAATTTGGAATTAGGCCACTGACATGCCTGATAGTTAATTGCCCATAGCGGGGATATTTCTTGGGGCTATATCAGTTGAAAAAACACATTTCATTATAAATTACCATTAATGGCGCTAAAACAATATCTATCCGAGGTAAAAGCCTCTCAAAAGTTGGCAAAACTACCTTCGTTCGAACAGCGAAACTTCCAATTTCCCTTCAACAGCGACAATGTTTCCCACGAAACTTCCGTTGATGACGCACAAAGACGAATGAGAGCTTGCACTGTGAAACTTGAAAAGAACCGCTGAAAAACGAGCCGTTTGTGGCTAGACATATCACGCTTTACTTGTATTGTGTTTTTAAGAAATAAGTGCAGTGGGCGAAATTATTTGTCAGGCTAAATTATTCGTTGGGCGAAAGTGATGAAATTTTGGGGTCATGACGAAAATTTTGCCCGACAAAGTTTCGCCCGATAAGGTAATTGGTTTCAAATGTAGATTTCATTGTTCAATCTACTGGCAAGTTATTTGTTTAATTATTAAGCAGCATTTTAATTTCACATTTTCTTAAACTCAACCATGAAAGCGCAAAATTTCCATGTGACAAAATTTTCATGCAATAAAGGAATTGGTTTCGACTGTAGATTTCGTGATTTATGTTTCGATTTTTTCTTGCTTTTTTGTTCACTCTACTGGCAAGCAGTAGGTTTATGGGCACTGGCGAAGTGAAGTGATAGGGTGGAAAGGCAATTTGCGATACCTGGTGCTATGTTTTGGAATCTTTTTTTGAGAAGTCGTAGCTTCAATTTATTTTGCTTGATCGCTTACTGATCCTTACTTTGTGAAGATATAGGGAAGATCACGCTAACTTCATTTTTGTGTAAGAGTATCAGTCTCGCTCAGTTTGTTTTCTTTTGAGAGTTTGTGTTGCTGGAGCGGGTTTGGCATCACTGATGTACCACAATACCTTCGTCTCACACTGCTGAATCTCCAAGACAGTGATGAGCGTGGCGTAAAACTGACATTGAAATTAGATTATAAGAGACTAAACTAAATGCAATAAGGAAACAAAACTGCTAAGAAGGGAATCTTCGCCCATGTCGCTAATATTTGAGCCAAAATTATTTCTTGGCATTAGTTCCCCTTAAATCCTATTTAGGGGGATCTGGCTCACCCCCATTTATGGGGGGGAGGTATATTTACCTCCCCCACCTATCTCCCGATCGGGAAGCCCAAATGACGCGAAATTTTTGCATGGGTAATCCTTAGGCATTCAACTTTCCAGAAAACATCCACTGGATTCACTATCTTTGCCCAATTTGCTTCAAATTGACAAGGAAGGAAGCCTACCATCAGCGTGCTGTGCGAGCCTGCTCAAAATCCTATGTGAAATACAATGGAGCAGTGCCAGACTACTCCGAGAAAATTTTCATAACTTTTAAACCACTAATCCAAACAACCTCAAATTTGGACATAATGTGCATGAGGAATAAATGTTGAGAGTCACCAAGAACTAGATGCATATATGCAGTCGTTCAAAAGTTATCGAAAATTTCCGGAGGGGGAGGTAAATGTACCTCCCCCCCTAAATAGGGTTAATGAATCCCCTCATCATGTAAGTCACTATTTTGCTGAATGTCGGCCCACAGAACATTCACCTGTTTGGTTGGTTACAGGTTTTTTGTATTTGCCATGCTGGTAAGCTCATGCTTGCCGCATGGCTGATGGTCTATCGAGTGTGTAGGAAAGTGTTTGTTTTATTTTTTGGTAGAGGCGAGCAGGAGAAAATGTAGATTTCTATCAAATCATCAATGCTTGGTGGAATTCAAGTGATTTCATTGAAAGCGACTAATCTAATTAGTTGTCGCATGGCTAAGATGAATGTTCGTCTTAAACGCCATGTGGCTGCAACTTACAAAGATAACCATGTGCTCTTGAGTGCTGTGATGCAACTACATTGTATTGATGCTTTGATGTGATTAGGGGTTTTTTCTTGCCTGAATTGGAAAAGCCAATTGGAAAAGTTTAAGGTAGCCGATTGTTCTGTCTGAACATAATTGACAGTGGAATGGTACCCTGCATGGGGGGAAAGTGTGCTCATTCTATTTCCATGAAAGTGTTTATCACAGTTTAAAATTGTTTACCTTGTGTACACAAAAATGATAACAAGAACTTCTTGTTATCATTTTTGTGTTGAAAGTCTGTGCCCTGATTAGAGTGTTTACCTAGTGTAGCATTTCTCACAGCCGGTGTTGTGTTAGTTGTCTCGCAATTCACAGCACACCATAGTCTCTTCCGGTGGCAAAGAATTATTGCTCTATCAAAACAGTGGGTGATAATTGTGTACAGTATACAAATTTGGGTTCATTGTGAATCATGCTTAACTAACTGCACACTGCATGCAAATTACCTTGTATTTGAGTTCTTCTTTCTTCTTTGTGAGCAGCATCATGGAGGCCTATGTGTGTAAGCTTTCTTGAATGGTTTTACTTTCTATGTGTTTTTCTCTCTTTTGTGTCTCACCGTCCTTGATTTAGTTTATATACAGTGCTTCCACTTTCAAGATTTGCTTGTTTGAATTACTACTGGAAGCGCAGATAAGCTGCAAGTATACTTTCTTGTCCCATAGAAGGATCCATCATAAAATGTTAAATCAAATTATTTTATATTAATTAAGCTATTTTTATTAGCATTCCTGATCCATTGCAAATAGTACTTCAGGTTTACAACTTTCGAAAAAGAGATTACTCCTCTTCAAGCATCTTAAATGCCTCGTGGTCATGACCTTTTATTATCTACATCACACCATGGACATATGTGTCGAAAATCCTTGAGCTTGCTACAAATCCTGCAAGGACACTCCAGGATAGACAACCTTTGTTTCATGAAACTCTGCCATGAAACGATTTCTGCAAATGTTTTTTTCAATTGAATTTGAATTGATGCATGGTGATTTCATTCTCCCAACGTAGAGCATTTAAGTAGATAGGCCTATAGTTTAGCCTGTACCACACCAAGTGCTCTGCACTTCACTTGCTTGCTTGGTCTTTCACAGCATTTCTGGGTTAGTAATTATCCCATAAGGCCATCCTTAAAAAAGCTTCTGTTGCCAGCTACCCGGTCGACAGAATATCAAGAGGACCGGTCAGCCGGAAAACCTTTTTTTGTGAAATATTCCAACCAGAATACAACTTAACTTTTTTGCCACTTGACTCTACCTGAGCATTTAGCTGCAGACGTTTTACTGTTGCAAGAAAGATGTTCCTCCTGAATACAAACTTCTTCAGATCAAACCAATCAATCAAGTACACTTTATCTACTTCTCTAATGTATATATTCTTGCTTAAGGCTTAGGCAGCTAGTACATCTACCTACTGTCCTGCTGCATGCAAACAGTTTTCTCATCCATGTCTCACACGTTCTTTCTTGCTTTTGCTAAAGTGCCGTGGATGAACTTACCAGCAGAAACTTTGTAGCTTGCTGGAGATCAATGCAATGTACAATATGCGAGCATGGATGCCCTGCATGTAAGCAGGTGTAAAACGCGGAACGGGGCGAACTAGACTTATTAATGTACTGCATACATTTACCACGGTGCACGAAGCATTTTACCTGTTGGCACTTCGTGTGAGGCAGTTGTTGCTCTGGACAAATGTATGTGGCAATAAAAATGTGGGGCAGAAGAATTATGTTAAAAGAAGATTGATGGTGTTTTCCGAGCTTCCGCCGGTCGGACAACTTTTTTTTCTCTCGGAAAATAGGACCGGCCGGGCAGCCGGAAACGCCGACTTTTTTAAGGACAGCCTAATGAGCATATTAGCACGACCAGCGACTTCAAGTAATCAATTATGCATGACATTACGCACTGATTCAACGCAAACTGATTTTAATCATAAGGTTGCTATAGGAACACCTGACGCCAACTGCAAATAATTAGCCAAACTTGTTCATTTGACAGAGATTTGCTCCAAAGTGAGCAGACTCTGAGAGAATGTGATTCACGCAGAGGCTGTGAGCAGGCTAAAATATTTTGGGTGCTATCTGTGAATGTCTATCAAGTGATTCCTTACATTTGTTCGCTCTGATGACAATCCACCAACAGAAACAACTTATCATGAACATCCTTACCTGACCACATGAGCACATGCAAGTATCGGTTGGAGCAGAACTTCGGCCCTGTGACTAACTCTAAAAACAGTCAAGTAACATCCTCATGCCTAGGGCTTTAGAATGCTTCAGGGATTAAGGACGCCTGGAAATGATTGTTAAGTTGCTAGAACGCTTTTGTTCTCAGAACAAGAAGCAAGAAAAAGCTCCAAAGTTGGTCTTCATTGCAATAAACTCCATTACAAAAATTTGCTGCATGGTATGAATCAATGCAAAATATGCTTTTTGCACAGGTTGTTCGTCTATGAAATGTGCTCAGATATTTTTGCAAGAAGTACAGGTTGTTCGTCTATGAAATGTGCTCAGATATTTTAAAGTTAACGTATCTCATTTTGTTGACTCAATGCTTACGTATGTTGTGATATTAAATAAAATGCCCTTCTGCATTTGTTCCTGCATTCATATTATCAACTGTTCAAGATAGTACCTTAAAAGTTCTTCTGATTTAGAATTGTGCGTTCATACTGTGGATATATTAAGTGTGGAAATCATCCAATACCTGGTTTTTGTTAAATATCTGAATTTTTTGTTATGTTCTTTTCATATTTTCATCATATTTTGTGGTATAAAACTTACACTTCATTGATTATGGGTGATAACTTGTAGGAAAAATACTGCACTCTACTCCTCTACTTTGCCTTATGATGGCTACCTGAATCATTATCACTTGTCTTACTCCCAGAATTCATGCTCAGCTATTTTTACTCAAAAATCAGATTTTACTAGAATATCTCTGCTTTTACCATAACCAGCAGAGGGTACTTATGCCCTTCTTTCAATGCTCAAGCCATGTGTGTGCTATGTATCTTAAACCATGTGTGTATTTGTTCATATGGAACAGTCGTTGAAGCCAATTGCATATAATTGATTCCTCATTTTTCATTGAAAATAGTTTTCAGGTGCAGGTATGGGTGCAACTTTGCTGGAAACTCTCTCTAGAAAGCACCTTTTTATATTAGCATCACTCCTGCTTCTAATTGTTGCAGCATTCTTTATCACTGGTGGAATAAAAGGTAAGCTCATGTAAACATTATAGTCATGGTCTTTGACAACTTGTTTTTTACAATTTATATGCTATGGGAGGTGTTGATTCACAAACATTTAGGGGCATCTCCCACCCAAGGAAGACTGTTTCTATTGATTGGGCTTTTTAGCCTTGGATATGGTAGAGGTGAAACAACATTAGATAAATTGGTACACATCCACTCTGAAATCCGTAGTTAGTGACATACGGAAGTCCTATATTATATGCTGCTTTGTGTTGTATTGGTGTATACCTTGTGGTTGCTTGCTTTGTGTTGCATTGGTGTATACCTGGTGGTTGCTTGCTTTGTGTTGTATTGGTGTATACCTTGTGGTCGCTTGCTTTGTGTTGTGTTGGTGTATACCTTGTGGTTGCTTGCTTTGTGTTGTGTTGGTGTATACCTGGTGGTTGCTGACAATGCCTAGTAATCCACCAAAATTTTTTGACTCAAATGATTGTTTGGAGAAGGAAGTTTTATATTTGATATATGCTCTTATAAACTAGTCAGTAGCTAGGTTCAATTTCGCGTAAGGTTAGTAATTCTCGGGCTGGATTGACTTACGGGCTAATAGCATCTTGAACCGATATGGGTTTGAAAAATGGTGTTGTTAACATTAAGTTTTCCAGAGGTGGATTAGCGCACCACCTGTGTGCATCGCCATTTCTGTCCCGGAAAATTAACAAAATTCAAAATTGTTTTGAGTATGCTGTACTTCTTATCAGTCTCTTTCGTTGCTTTTTTCATTTTTGGGTATTTATTACTCCTATGTCTGCTGTTGCTCTTCTAGCTGGTTGAAATATTAACTTATTAAGCTCTATTTAGGTTTATTGCATTGGAATTGACCCTTACTGATATGCATTAATTAGTTAACATTGTTTAATGTGGTTTTGTAAGAGTTTAGTAAATTAGTTGGCTCAATCAATTGCACTGTAACTAAAAAGTAGAACTTACTGTGTTTGAGCATGCATTACAAGAATATGTGTACTGAGGCAGTTGAAACATTTTTTATTTTTGTTTGTTTAAAATATTCATTCTGGGTTTAATTCAGCTTTATATGCTACTGTACATTTCTGTAGGAGCTGATCCTGCTAATGCCAGTCTGCACATTGCGAATCGGTTTAAACGTGACAGTATCTCTGATGAGAGGTGGTTCTGGTATGTAGCAAGTAAGAACCAAGCAGAAAATGCTCGTCGAGGATGGCTAAAGCAGAGTATATACGAAATATTTGAAAATGGTACTGTAACAGATGCGAACCATTTGATTCTGGCAACAAAATTTCCTCATCCAGGGTCATCTCTGTCTCCATATTACCAGTTCATGCTGGTTGTAATGAACATCCAAGTGGATTTCAGACTGAACAATGATCCTTATAGGTCTTTAAAAAAGACTGACATTGGGAAAGGTATGAAATTTCCGGGCTTTTTTTTTCTGTCATTGTTTCTAGCTTTTACTGAAATCTGGGCATTGAATTGTCATGGATAATTCCCAAACTGTGTGAGATCTTGTGCTAATTCTATGTATATGCTGCTTGCCCTCCAGCCTTTTCACGATAGGGTAATAACCTATATTCTGATTTATATCAGATGTACACATTGTGGATCTGAGTTATTCTTTTTGTGTACTGTAGTGTACGTTTGTTTATATTCATTTCATGGCAGACTGCAAGATCCAATTCAGTGCTCGTTTGGGATACAGTGATGATAAAGATGGTCCCAATATGAAGTGGACTAAAATGAATGAAATTGAAGATGAAGTGCGACCATTGAACTGCAGGTTTACTCAGCTGGTATGTCAGTGTTACATGTAATGTTTTCGTTCTTATTCGTAAGGAGCTGTGATGATTATTGCGAGAATTCACCGTTATATTATGCATTTGTGTGTTCAGTGGTTGAGAAACAGATGACGGGAACGATAATGACATGAAATTCTGGAACGTGTTGTAAAAGGTTATCATCAGATGCATATAGCCATTTTCCCTGAGTCTGAGTTAGTGATCGCTAATGTTGCTGATGCTCCAGTAGTATTTTGCTCGATTCAAGTTGAACCAAACAGGACCTATCCTAGAGGCTTAGGGCAGCATCCAACAAGGCGAGGAAAAAGCAGATTTTGGTCGGATTTTCTCCAAAATGCTGTAGAGATAAGCTTTATCCAATCAAAAAGGGTACTTTTTAGAGAAGTTTAAAGGGGAACAGCGGTCAAAAATGATATTTAGCAGATGATAGGGCTCATTGAATCATGACATGTAGTTTTTTTTTCACGGCAAAAGCTTATGTAGTTCTGGAGATATTCAGTCTCGGCAGCTACCATCTTGATTTTTGATGATGTCATCGAGGCAAGTTGCTAAGTGTCACCGTTTCCTTAGTAACACATATACCAACGTTATTTTCTCAAGTGGATCTTTAACATATTAGGTAACTCTATCAGAAAACAAAAGAGACAGTCCTTCACAATAATTCCATACTGAGTATTTTGGCAACGAAGTTTAGATGATTTGGGTAGTGCCCCAGTGACATCATGCATAATTATTGGCAATATGGCAGCTGCTGGACTTTGCCGAAGTTTGGGGTTGAATATCTCTAAAACTACATAAGCTTTTGCCGTGAAATAAAAACTGTGCATCATGTTCTAATGAGCTCTATCATCTGTTAAATTATCATTTTTGACCGTTGTTCCCCTTTAAGGGGGGACAACATCCGACTACCGAATGCCGAATACAAACTGCCGTAGTGTTTTGCACGATCCAAGTTGGACCAAACTGCTGTAGAATTTTGCTCGATTCAGGTTGGACCAAACTACTGTAGTGTTTTGCTTGATTCAGGTTGGACCAGTTTTTATGCTGACATCAGCATCTGATCCATGATATCATTTTGTTGTGAATGTAGGAATAACCTATCTTTGCTAGACTGATCCCTCTAGCTGAACAAATCAACATCAAAAGTCCAGAATGCTTGTCCGTGCTAAGAAGTAAATCAGTTACGGATCAGAACAATAACGTTCATCTTGCTAATTTATAAAGTCCAGAATGCTTGTCCGTGCTAACACATGTATCAATGGCAGAAAGAGACCATTACATTCATCTTGCTGTATGTGATTCTATTCCATGTCTTGACCACTTAGAGCAACAGATTCACAGAATAGTATTAAACATTGGTGCAGAGTACTGTGCACTGCGAACACCCACACCAAATTTTGCAGTCATAGATTTAATAGAAACGATGTAATTAGAAAGCAAAGTTTACGCTTGTTGAGTACAAGAATTCATTCTCAGTGCTGAAGTCGTGCATACCTGCTGCATACCTGGGTGAAACCATTAGAATGCAGCTGCAAACCCTCCTCATTTTCTAAATATGCCCATGCATATAAATGAGGTGCTACTCATTTAATATGCGAGGCTTCAATTGACAAGTGTGACTGAGCGTATTGAAGCGCCAGAAAAGAATACTTCGCTATAAATATGGCAGTATGACTATGAAATGCGTTTGGAGGAGCACAGGACTAATGCAATCGGCTTGAAACAAAACTTTAGCTGCTGTTCCTTCAATGACTCTCTGCATTGGACACGCTATTGCCCGATTACCTGAGTAGATAGATCTCTTTAAAGGGAACCTGTCATAAAATATCATGTATAGCTAAAAACCATCACAGTCCCAAACAAAATTCAATAGCGTACCATTCCATCACTAAAACGATCCAGTATTATGATAAAACTCATATTTTGCAGCCAAGCTTCCCTTCCCTTCCTCA
>JAOBRC010656453.1:0-10660 GCA_027575255.1 Scolionema suvaense
GTGGCTATATTAGTCTGAAATCATAGGAAATGAACCAGGTGTATAATGTTCATGTATTTATCTCTATATGATGTCACTGGGCCTTGTCTGAAGTGAATAACAGGCTCAAGAAAAATGCTCTCCGAGGGTTAACAGTATCCTTAAGCTCTGCCTAGTTGCGCATTGAAATTTTGACTGGTGGTGTGAGGGATTACAGGCATGCCAAAAGTACCTGCTTGCCAGAAGCTCCTAGCCTGTTCCTCTGACTGCTTTCTTACATAGCATCACTTTCAGCATTGTACAACGCTATTGCTGGGTGAGTGGTAGTCTACCCCTGACCCCTTCTCTCTGCCATCTGCAATTCGTCCCTCAGTGCAGATTAGGCAAGAAAAGAGCTTAGTGGCAGCTCACCTGATCTCTTGACCACTTTCAATACAATTCTGTTGAGCTTGCAGAAATGAATTCATGTGCAAAGTCACCTGGACGTGAAAATATATACAGTCACATATATATAGTCCAATTCTGGTGAGGCCATTGACAAACTCCTAATTGGTTGGATTCACTGCGCTCAAGATTTGGAGCACAGATAAGGTACAGTATGTGGCAGGCGGCGGTCGTAGCGTGGAAATATAAAAGTCCGATATAAATGTAGAGCTCGACGTAGACTGGTGAGTGACTGGGCAGACTGTGGCTCTGTTTAGTGATGTAATCACATAGTATGTACCTGCTGTTTAAGCTATATACCTATACTCTTCAGTGTGTACTCTGCAAGAATACTGATAAATACGATATATAACAACAACTATAAGACAAGTTTTTAAAATTTTCCCTCTGGCCCCGACCATGATGAAACCTTTGGGAGTCACTATACAACTGGAAACTCAATCTTGGTAAAAAACGGCCGTCTGCGAAAATTCTTGGATAAAAGCCTGAATTTTATTGTCGTCATAAAATATCCTTTTAGCCAGAAGACTTGGGGCGTGAAGATTCTTGCTGGGTTACAGCATCTGAATTAGGCATGAAAGCCTGCTTAGATCAGAAAAAGTACAAAGGCTGTCCCATATCATTCTTAGACAGTTTTCTGGTAGTATGCAATAGTTTGAAGACCATCATGTCCCTTGCCTAGTGGTTGCTTATAGGATGCCTGCATGCACTTTCCTATGTGTCCTTTTTTAACTTGAAAGTCTCTCTTCTACTTCCCCCACATCAAAACACAGCCATATTAACTGCGCACAATAAATAGTACCAAAATATCCCTTGTCATGGTTTGAATTAGTACCCTCACAGCAGTTGAAATTCTCATATGGTCAGGGCAGGTGTGCCTCATGCGTGAAAAGAGTCAATGATTCCAGGGTGCAAGGAATAGTCACTAGATTAATTATCAATGTGATCATATGTAACCTGTGCGTGCCACATGCGCTGTAGGGAAATTGATGATTGTTTTCTTTAGCTCTTCCAGCAATAGGCAGCCTATCTCTCGGCATTCGATGTTCACCTACTCGTGCAACCCTGTGGCCAAGAACTGCAATTTTTGAGTGATTTGCAATTTGCTAGTCAAGTGAGTTACTGTCTCAAAACTTATGGAAATACATCACAGAAAATGTTGCAATCCCAAACTCTAAACTTCAAGAATAGGTACTTTCCTATCTACGAAATGCACAAAGCGTTCAAGGTCCCAAAGCATTCAGACAACTTTGAACCACAAATTCGCTTATAGTTCACATTCTTATAAATAAGCCAGATTCTGTTCCAGTGTTTTTATGTTCAAAAGTGAAATCCGCCCAAGTCATCCGTAAGCGTACTACCAGACACAGCCAATTGATGTATAAGAAACTATACAAAACAGCTACAGGAAAGAGGACATTATGTGCAACTGGTTCTAAAATCTGGAATGAACTCTCAGCTCAAATAAGATCAGATACAGAAAAAGGATCATTCAAAAGTCAATTTGTTAACCCTATACCCCCCGGGGAGGGTCATTTTTGCCCGCGCGACGTTTGATTGCTCATATCTCCACTTCAACGCAGATTTGAAGCTAGCGGTTTTATGACTTTTAGGGACACTTATCAGGGTCTCAAAAAATGGTACTACCGAATTCTCCATTGTTTGGCCATAATGGTGGCGCATCAATTTGTATGATCAATGTGGCAACCCCAGGGGGGAGATCTTTTTTGCCCCCAGCCCTCCCAAATTTGCCCAAATTACTGAAATGTCGGGTTTTTACTAAAAACATTTAAAACACATTGCGATGCATTAGAAAACATAAAAAACCAGCATCAAAAACCTTTTTCGGCTGCAAAATTCAAGGAAATTGATTTTTGTACTTTTTCACCACTTTTGAGCAGTCCAGCCAAATCACAAAATCACTGCACCTTGAATTAGCTGCTGCATTTCAAATGCTATACGTACTATAGACCTTTATTTGGTCTAAAGATAAGCTTGATATGTTCAGGAACATATATACCAAGTTTTACTTATGGAACTGCCCTAATTTGGCAGGGAGGCATTTTAGGGCCGCAGGCAAAAATGAGGGGTTGCCAAAGCCAAAATCGCCCGCGGGGATTAGGGTTAAATGGAAACTTGAGTCATATCATGATAGTGAGCTCAACTTTGCTCCAAACATGTTCTAATTCTCGTGCATATATAGATTTAATTTGTCAAGTGGATGTTTTAATTTTTTGATTTTTTTCTCCCCCCCCCCCCCTGATTACTTTCATGTTTTCCCATGGTCTTGTTCTGTTGCCTACTTGTTTTTGTTTCATTGTGCACTTTTTCATTTCCATGGCCGTGGGTTCGTAGTTGCTCAAACTTTCTCTATCTCTTTCTGTTTCCCATGAGTCCATTAGGTTTCAATCTTCCTCATCGGGCCGATCTACTACTCTTCTTCTCTTCTGCTTTTATTCGTATACTTAATTATACTTACCTGTATATAGTTATATTATGTGAAGTTTTCTTGGCGCTTTTCTGTTGTAAATGGCTATATAGTTGACCGAAAATGTAAATACAATACAACTTTTCCTTACAGGTTCTTGAAACACACTTCGCCGGGTGAAAACCAAACAACGATTGATTATTGTTTTCAAAAACTGAGATGAATTCTTCTTGGTGAAGAACTTTTAGTAATTCCATTCGTATTCCTACAGCGTTCGGTCCAGGATTTTTTAAGTGCTGGGTGAATTACAATGTGCAGTGCAGCCACTCTCCTTTAAGCTCCGGGTTTCAAGTGAAGCCCTAAAAGTTTTAAAACTTCAAATTCATTTCAGGCTGAAAGTAACTTAAAATTGAATCTACCTAGCATCATTTCAAACAAAGTCATGCTTCTGAAAAAGTCAGGAGAATTGAACACATATTATGTTCTTTTTTATAAGAGCTTAAGATCCCCTGTCAATATGTCAGATTGATAAAAAACGCTGAAGAACTTCATGGAGTGGCGGGCGGTTGATGACGTGTGGTGGGCGGTACCGCCCAGCGCCGCCCACCATGGGCAGAACCCTGTTCCTATTTTTTCCCTATTATGAACACCATTATGTGCTGGATAACACCCTGCTTAGATATCTTGCTGCAGTGTTCTTAAATTGCAGCTGCCAAAGCAGTGTAATGTCCATATTTCCTGCCTTTCTTATCAAGCCTGTAGATTGCCAATGTCCTCATTTGCTAAGCTTCTGTCCTGTGGTCCAGTCAGAATGACCTAGTCTTCCTCGTCCTAGTTTAGACATTGTTTTCCTTGTTTGGGTCTGTTCGCATTGATGTGACACAAGGTAGAAACAATTGGTTGGCATTTGAATATGTTGGCATTCTAATTGAGGAAGTTTCAGTTTCTGTTAGTGAATTGTGTTCAATGATGGCTGTTGAAGGAGGTAATGTTATATTTATGAGTCTTATCAAGCTGACATTGATGCTGACGTGGTTTAAGTTTAAGATACTGATATAATTATGTCTACGTTTGCATGTCCTTGACAAGAAATGTCGTTTTTCAGAAATTGCCAACTAAAGTTCATGGCATGAGTGGTAAAACCTTTTACTGTGATATATCGATGTTGTGTTGCATGTGGCACTGCAGAATCGTAAATTATTAGGCTTTTCCACCAGGTTTGGCAGCCTTAATGCCTTGGGATTGACCTCAAATTTGGTTGCATTTATCTAGCAAGTCTTGAGTTTTAAACTTGTTTTCCAAACTAAATCCTTTTGTGACTTAGCGTACTTGCCAAGATGTAGTCCTACTATTCTTTTTGTGCTTTTATAGTTGGTCAACATAAAGAAATTCACCATTTTCATGCAACTAAATCTGTTCCTGTTCTTACCAGTCACAAAAGGAACAAAGTTGATCTTGTTGGATGATAATCTGTTACATGTTTGTTCACAATGCATCATACAGGCTTATCTCTGACCATTCACCTCAGTTGCCGTTCTGCATGCATTGTTGCTGCCTGCTTAATCTGTCTGGCATGCAAGCATGTATACTCTGCTGTCACTAATGATTGGGTTTAGTTTCGTCAGGTTTGTTTGGGTGTATGCACGCATATAGCGTCATACTGATTTATCAGACGCTCATACTTTCTGTTTACAGTCACACAGTCAGGCTGTGATGGGGAAAGTAGTGTTTTGGTGTAGTTTGTTGTTTGTTGGCTTGGGGAATAGACTTGTTTTGATTGTTCTTTTTTTCTTAGAGAGATTCTGTAACATAGCTTGTAAATATACCTCCCCCCATAAATAGGGTTAAACTGATTTAAGCAATATAGCGGTCAAAATGACTTTTGGGATGGCAATAGAACCTTCAAGAAATATGACTGTAGCTTTTCAAATTGCTATAGTTCCTGAGATATCTGCCTTCAAAGTCGTGGAGAATTTTTGATTTGCTGTCATTTTGTTTCTGAATGATAATTATGCATGATGCATGGTCAGACTTATTGGAATTATCCCATCTATCTGGTCTACTTGCTTCTCTCTGAAATCTAAACGTTATTTTATCTAAGAGCAGGGCATATTCTAGAAGGGCAGGGCATGCATTCTATTTCCAGAAAAGGGGCAGCTTTTTTATGTTTTTTTAAAGGATCATATAGTTTTGAACCTTGAGGGGCAGCCTGTTGCGTTCGATAGTTGATAGCAACATGGGGCTAAAATAAGCCCTGAAGAGAGAGGTGTAATATGTTACTTCAAATGTTTAGGCAAATCCTTAGATTTTCAGTTTCTAAAGAAAGCCATAGACCTTTCAGGTGATATTTTATGACATCGGTGATGAGCAAAGCTGAGGAATGTTGGAACTGTGGAAAATACCAAACATTGAAGTAGCATCGAAAGAGAGCCACTGTAAAGCTTTTTAATTGGATATCATGTTTTTGCAGGATCTACCATAATGTGGAATAAAGTTTTAGAGTGATGCATTGCTTTAAAATTGTACACCAGCGCACAAGGTTGTGTCTCTTTAGTTAGCCTTTATTCAAGACCACACCAATTTGAAGCATCGTGTAGGGTCTTTGCATCAGCAAGCATTTTGCCGTCCAGTGATTTTTTTATTATGTGTCTAATTATACAAACGTACAAAGTATCAGAACTGACTCAGCGCATTCTATGCGCATACCTGCGCCTAATAAATTATGCGAACGGGTTTGCTCACACAGTGAGTACATAATTATATAGTTAACAATAGAGCGTGGAAAACAAACTGGACAGTAAATCGAGCTCTGATACATAGACCCTACACGAAGCATGTCTTGAACAAAGGCTAATCTTTAGTCTGAAAGATGCATTCAAAGTCTGAACATTGTTTGAAAACTCTAGAGGTGTCGTATTTTAAAACAGGACCCAAGTGTGCCTGTTTTCAGGAAAAGCGCCTCTTGCCAGATATGTGGGCTGTACCTATGCTGCTTGAAGGAACAAAACTGCTTTTCAAAAACATTACATGTAGATTATGATATACAGAGTGATGCACCAATACGATGCATGGTGTAGCGCTGGAAGCAGACAATCAAACGTCTTTATTTCTATTTCCCTTCAATAGATTGTCCTGAGGCTGATGTTAATTTTTTGAGTTACAGGTTTTCTAGAGATGTTCAGTGGTGTAACCTAAGGACTTATGGTTGTAGCCCATTGGGCTACAAGTAAAAAAAATTGGTTGTGCTGGCATATTTGCAAAATACTTACATGCAAGTACACTTCTCATATTTTTTTGTTGCCCTCTATGGCTACAGACCTGAACTTTTGGGTAGCCCCCACAAGAAGTTTAAATTTTTTTTGTAGCCCAGGGCTACCGGGCTTTCCTTAAGTTACATCACTGGATGTTTAGTGTTACTTCTGTTCTAAATTTTTCTTGTGTTTTGATTTGTCCTGATACTATATATGCTATATTATTTTCTTTAGATTAAGAATACATACCGAAGTTCTACCTAGTTGACGAAAGAAAACATTTGCTGTATCATTGTTACAAAGAGGAAAAAATCTTCTGCCATATATATGCAATGCAAGCATTCTCACTGTTACACATACCACATGAGAGATCCTATGTTCGATTCGCGTTTATTTTCATCTGCATCATTCAATACGCCGCATCGATTTCGTTCTACTGGAAGGACTGTTTAGAGGCACATAATGAACTGCGTCGACTGCATAAGGACACACTTGATGTGGAATACTCATCGAGACTGGAGGCTGATGCCATCAGATTAGCAAGGCAATTACAGAATGGAGACACGACTACAAATATGTGAGTGTGTGTGACCATGTATGATGCTTATTTGAAACGATTTCATGAGGCGCTTTACTTCAGATGTGCTTCTTTGTTTATCGGAATGTTTTCAAGAACATTCAGTGCTGCCAGATGTACTTGTTCCTAGTACTTTTCTACCACAGTTACACGATCAGGGTCTATTCTAACAAAATTTTAATGAAAAGCATATTCAGATAGAAAAGAAGGCCAGAGGCACACTTCGCTAAGTGATTTAATAGAGCCTGGGTTATTGATCAGTTGGGCCTAAGGCATATCATACATCAAAAAAATGCTTGAGAAGTTTAGGTTTTGGGGTTTTCAGTCGACTTTCTAGTTGTGATATGATAGTGACTTTTGCCTTCTTCCACGATCTTCTTTTTTCCTTTTTGAGTGATAATAGTCACTACTTCCAAACCATAAACCACTGTCCAAACTACTTCACCATACACAAACAGACTCAGATGTTCACCCTCCTTACTATGAGAAGGCATTTTCAGGAGTTAGCTAGAAACAGTGTACAGGGTCTAATCTAGAATTAAAGGGCAGCGTCCGGTTTTCAATAAAAAGGGCACTTGGTTCAATTAAATTGGTTGGGAAATTGGAGAATTAAATTGATTTTTTAAGTAAAAGGGCACTTTTGAGGCTAACTTTAGAAGGGGCAGCGTCCGAATACCGGACGCTCTTTTTGGCTAGATTAGGTCCTGGTGTATTCAAAAAAAATGCAATATCAACGAAATGTAATCTGTTCATGTAATTTGGAGATACCTCATGGGGCCTGGCGAAGGATTTTAGTTAACTCTGATGCCTCAGAGGTATTGAACTTGAACTTTTTTTGGAAGCTGATTCTATGAAATGTGGTGTTCAGATCCTCTCTGATTTGTACTAAGGAGATGGCTTATTAATGTTTTTCTTTGCTGCTAAAAAGCTGCAAATGATTGATCTTTCAAGTCCCGGCTAAAAATTGTTCTCCAATGCACTTTTGCATTGCCATCATCTTTCTGCAATTGTTTCTATTTGTGTCGATTTTTGTACCATGGCGAATTACTGATCCCTTGCGTTGTTGGTAGTACTTTTTCACAACTAACTTCTAACTTCTATGACATGACCGACACTGGCAAGTCAACAGGAACAGAACCCAATCCTAGTAAGCATGCCACCACTCCTCCTCCTTTGTAATTAAACCCTCTCATTTACCCCTATGCATCCATTAAAGTTTTCCGTGTTCCCCTTGAAATTGGGGTTGGCATTCAAATTGTATTACGAACGTCAACTAATAGAAGAATTGGACAAGGTAGGAAAGAGCAAAGAAAGAGGAATTTTTTTGTGGATTCATTTTCTGCTCATCGCTTCACTTAGATTTTACTCAACCTCTACCACTCTCTGCCTTTGGCGATTTCGTGCTTACGGCCTGCTGCGGGTGGGATTCGAAACCTCAACCTTTTACGCGTAAGGCGACCGCGCGGGGGGCTGCTATTCAAACTGGATCAAATCTTCAGAAGCTGAATTTTCGAAAATCCATGTGGGCATTTATTGAGTGAAAAACTGATGCCATATGAAAAAGGTAACACTTAAGGGCTTCCTTTCTCATGCACAGTTGGTAGGGCTTATTTTATCCCCATGTTGCTATGGACTATCGACGGCAGCAGGCTGCCCCTGAAGGTTCAAAACAATCAGATCCTTTGAAAAACATGATGTCCTGCCCTTCATAGAATATGCCCTGGTTGGTGTTAAGAAAAAGATCTATTGCTTCGAAATAATAGACTTTGTTTTGTTTTGATTTCTTAGAAGTACGATGAGGGGCAAGGTCACCTATGGGTAGATTTTCCAAGTTCAGGCTTCTCTCTGAGATGTGTGCTAATAATGCGGGTGCACCCTGGCACACAGACAAACTGTCATCAGCAGCGCTATTATTCTTCAGGTATCACGCGGGCAGATTCCCCATGCAATAGAAAATCATGCAGATGAAAATAGCATTTGCTAATGGCATTGTCATGTTAAGCATTTTAGCAGTGAGAGCATAAATCGTGGTGCCAAGCTTGACTATGGTCATAAAGCACTTCCGCAAGTTTGCAAACACACGTGGATGTCTGGTTTGGGGTTCCAAGACATAAAATGTCCCCCTTTCCCTAATTGAAAGTTCATCGCGCTTGCACTGCAGCTCAGGGACTACTTACATGCGCAACAAGTAGGGCAGACACAGAAATACTTCACCTTGTGTCCTCTTCCATTGGGATGAACACTGTGCCTGACAGAGGGCAAATTGCTACAGAAAGTATATAAGATGAAGGATTCTGTCACTGGCAAGTGGTATAAAAGCATTGCTGTAATTTAATTCTTTGAAGTGAAATTTTGTGTGCTATGGATAATTGTTATACAAGGCCTGGGAATGTTCTCATTGAAAATACATTACCGTAATGCCGTGAATAAGCGCCCCCCTCGAATAGGCGCCTACCCTTCAAATAAGCATTCATCCTTCTACCTTCAAAAAATAATGCGCGCTTAATCAAATTTTTTGCCAGCATTTAACTGAAAAGTAATTCAGGAAGCAATTTTGAATAAACTCTATGACTTGTTTTAGCTTTTATTCCTATTTTACTATTTTTCATCTTGATAACATGGGAACCTTTTACTTTCTAAAATTACTTCTATATCTATTAATTAAATAAACACCCCCCTCAAATAAGTGCCCACCCTGGATCCTTGAAAGTTATAAGCGCCCGGATGCTTATTCAAGGCATTATGGTATAGCAAAAATAATAGAACGAACTCAAAAATTGGCATTGGGAGTTGTTATGCAATGTTTTCTGTGAGTCATTTCTTCAGAAAGATTTAATGTTCATTGTCTTTTTGTTTTCAGAGGTCCAACTCGACCATATCCAAAGAAGAAACGCCGTAGAAAGCGTGATGCAGAGGTTGGTAATGCGGACGATTTCACTCACATTGAAACGTGGGATGGTGACATCTCTTATCCTTTAGTTAGCAGGTCAGTCTCTAATCGAGGCATTCTACTTTATTGCATGAAATTTTCACTGCTTGACAATTTCACAGTCATTTTAATTTCGCGTTTTTTGGGTCAAAATTGCATTTCGCGGCATTTTGATTTTGCGGTTCGGGCAAAATTGCGAATTTAGTGGCATTTTAATTTCGCAGTTAAGACAAAAATACAGATTTTGCAGCATTTCACCTTGGTGGTCTAAAAGTAAACATGAAAACAGAAATGACTTACTTGTTCGAAAATGGTCTATTTTTCACTCATTTTTGAGTAAATATAGACAAAGAAAATGTTTAGAGGTTTGGATTTTCGGTGCATTTTCGGTGCATTTTAGTTTTCGGTTGGCCCCAAATACAATTTTCGCGGCATTTTAATTTGTTCGCGGTTTTTTTAACTCGAGCGCGAAACTGCGAAATTTTCATGCCAGGAAATTTTCATGCGATAAAGTAATACGAGTATGCTTATGTATGTATCAGCCATTTCTCAGATCAAATTTTTCTGTTTTGGGTTTGTTTTTTTCAACGACCCATATCAGGCCCCATTCTGCAGGGGAAAGGGTTAGAATATTAGATGCTGCCCTTCTTCAAAACCCACTGAAACAATGCTCTTTCTGAGAACGTAGAAAATCGTGTCAGCATTGTGAAGAAAACATGACTCAAGTCTGCCCTCCCCTCCCCTGCTGCTGTAATCTCATTTTGGACTTCCTGTTGCTGTAACCTCATTTTGGACTCTCTGTTGCTGTAATCTCATTTTGGACTCCCTGTTGCTCTAACCTCATTTTTTGGACTCCCTGCTGCTGTAACCTCATTTTGGACAGTGCTCTCAAATTCTAAAATAGGCCCCATGTGTATGATTGTTACTGCATGTAAAATCTGTGCAGCTGTCAGCGTTCACTACTTGGACTTGAAAGTGACAAGGTTGTGGAAAAGCATGTGGTCATTGTTTTGGTGTTTTGTATTTTTTATGCAATTCTTTTACACGTAATC
>JAOBRC010656564.1:0-10660 GCA_027575255.1 Scolionema suvaense
TCCCGAAAGTTTTGCCGCTTCCATAGGCCGTAAAGCAAATCTTTCCCCTTCCATAATGGCCGACTTTCGCCAGTCACATGACTTTCTCACCCGAAGAATGGCAAATTTCACTTCATATTGTTAAGCGCAAAATCGAAAGTCTCGTAGTATTACTTTCTGCTCTAGTCAAACCCTTGCAAATTTGCATGAGTGCTTCCCTTCCAAACTTGGCGGTTTTCACCGTGAGCTGCTAGACATCCTAGAAGAGTTCGACCAAAACTGAATACTTGCCCATTATATAATTTTATTTCCTTACTTGGCAGTGTATGACTTTTTATTTTCCATAGAGCAGTAACAGGGTTTGGGGTTTGTTTTCCCCTCCCCCAACATAGCGGTCACTTGTACTTCGAGAGTTGGTGAATAGACAGTAGAATGTAGTAGGCTTTACTCTTCGTATGAAAAAAGTTAGCCACAACTTAGCCTCCCACTGCTACGCCAATGGTAAATTGTAGAAAACCTGAAGCTTACAAGGGTTTGATCAGAGTGGTAAGTAGCTTTGGGAATTTTTCCTCTTACTCCAAGAAGTTGAGCAAAATTATCAGAATGTTGGACGCTTGGCTGTGATAGAATTTGGCTTACACAGTATTTTATACTTGAAATGTGAAGAAAGTTTTACTGCTTCCATTAGCTTAGCCTTCTCTTAGCTCAACATTAGCTCTGCTATCTGTAGTTCGTTCCTTAGTGCCGACTAGGCGATAAAAGTGCTTAGCGGCATCTCACGTTAGTGTCTTGACCACTTGCATAGCAATTCTGCTGAGCTTGCTGAAATGAACTCTCGTGCCAAGTCACACTGGTCGCATAAACCAAAGTGAAAATGGATTTATCATCACACCTTACTACAAGTTCTGGAGTAGCCAAAGACAGGCTTTTGATTGGTTGGAATCACTATGTTCAAGATGTTTGGATGTTAATAAGCGGCGGGCTGCTCAGCGGGCATAGCTCAGGTGGTAGTAGACTAGCATAGTCCATTTCATCAGATCTATGTTCGAGAGCCAGAGTGTGAAAAGCGGAAAATGCGAAAGTCAATCGATACCCCGGGAAGAGAAATGGACTAGTAGGTATTGGACGAGACAGCCGATATGCCCATTAAGTGCTCCCGCTATGCTGGGCAGAATCCTGCCCGGCGCGAAAGCAATAGAATTTGAATGGCTTGATATGCAAGCATTGAATTTTGACTTACAAATACGGGGGTATCAGCAAGAGCTGTTTACTGTCTTGCTGCAAGAGAACTTCGAATGCATCTAATTAAAAATTCATCTTGTTGCACCCCCGCTGAATTTATTTCGCAAACAATGTTGTGCATGGACTGCAGGTAGTTCCTGCTCAAAATCTGATAGTCAATACCTTCTAGTCGCTTTGGCCCTGCGCGCACGGATCTCTGACTTTCGGTAGTCGGAGATAGTCAGACATAGTCATACTTCGCCGGAAAATTTAGATAAAAATCATTACTATTTCCAACTAGGAGATTTTATCATCTCTAGTCGAACTCTAGTACAGCTCAAGGGCACCACATTGGCATCCTTTGAAGTTAGTCAGAAAAGATTGCGAAAACTGATAAAGAGCAAAAGTCTAGCGCACAGAGCAAAATCTGCCTAGCGCAAGCTCCATTCTTCTCGAAACAAAGAGCTAATTGGGGTATTGTCGCTAGTCACGCCTAGTCAGAATTCTTATCTATGTGCGTGCAGGGCCTTTTTCTTTCTCCTCTCCTGTTATGAAGAGTCTCATCTGAATTCGGCAGCAGTCAGAATACAAACTGATGGTATATTTTTTGGGGGTTTTAGAGAAAAGCGACTAAGCTAGTCTAAGGTGGTAACTGTTATGATGAGTGTGGAATCAGGCTTCCATCCAACTGTCGTATTTATGGAAGATTGAGTTTTTTCCAATCAGTTTAACCACAATGTGAGTAGTCAATATGATGAAAGCATTGGCTGCTAGAAGTTACGTGTTCTTTGTCAATATCAAACTAATGTATGTGGCTTATAACGTCAAGGACGTCGTCTCTTATTGAGTTTTTTTGGTCACCATAATAGCCAGCCATAAAGGAATTTTGCACGAAAATATAAGCCATGAATATTGAGTTTTTATGAGATCAAGTTTCTGGGTCCCTGTAAACGGAGCCCAGATATTGCTTGGATCAAACAAGACATAAGATTTTGTTATGATTTGTCTTGAATTTTTAAGGCATTCATTGACATTTTTTTGTTCATGTTTGTTTCATTGCTTACTTCCTGAATTGTCAAGTGGCAATGGTTTTTTGTATTGGTGGCTTATTGTTCCGTTGTTAATCCAAGAGTTTGGAATGTTTAAGGCTGAATTCACACTGGCTGACTCGTGGCAGAGCGGTGCTTTACTTCTCTCATGAGTGGATGATATTGTGTTGGAAAGTGTCACAAAGTACACTCCTTCTACTGCTCCTTGATACTGCATAGGAATGTGTCCTTTTCGTGGAAATCTTCATCGGTTGACCAATCGGGTTGTTGGAAACTTCGGAATTATAATGGCACATCAGGATTCAAAATGGGGGTCACAGCTATGAAAGATCGCACTTTTTGGGGTTGGTTGCCAGGGTATTTTAAAAGCGCCATTCTTGCACCATATCCCTGATTGAGGGGCACGAATATTCATGCACCATACTTCAATTTCCCCCCTCTTCTCATTTCCTTGCTGCTTGTCCTCTTCCCCAGTTGCACAATTCTTGTTTCATTGTAATAAAATTATAATTCAAGTGACTGAGAAAGAATATCCTGTGAATATTCTTGGCCACCAAATAGCTCCAGGACTGAAAATTTTGTGGAGGAAATGATCCTATGCAGTAAATCTCAATTCTGCAGTATAGTCCATGCATGCAACTTAAACAAATATGACTGGAGAAAGAGAAGGCATGTCGGCAGTCCCTGTCTGAGAGAAAAATGTTACGGCTGTATGGTGCACGCATGCGCCATATGTGGCTTCGAGGCAAACATATTTTCGTAATCCTAGGTTTAGAATTTAAAAGCCCTGGTTGCAGAATAAATAGCAGGCTGTCCCAGTTTCCATTCTGTTTTCTTGTTTCATTTTACGTTCAGCTAAAAAGAAATTTCTTTCGAACTGATTTCAACCTCCTTGGAGGAGTGGAATTCCATCTGCCATAGATTCTGTTATAAAGCCTACGCCCGTCCTCTTTGCAAGCTCCATAATATTGAGAGTGGACTCACATGTTTACGTCTCATAGCTATTTGCTGTTGTGGTTGCTGAGGGGTGCATTGTTAGACTGTATATTTTTTTTTCTGAAGTATTGCCGAGGTATATTGCCAAATGAGGCTTCACCTCGGCAAATTAAGTGCCGAGGTACACTTGTCTGAATTTCAACGGCTGAGCTCTTCAATGAATGCGGCTGAATCACATTCTTTTACTGCGCTGATTGCGTTCGAATGGGTGACATCAATGACCTTTCAGCGATCATTAGAAGGTCAGAATATGAAAAACGCGCAACTCTGCAACAAATTTTGGATTTTTTCAAACTTTCTGCGCATGACACTACGACAAGTGGCAGGTCTACGCAGTGCTTTGAATTGACCAAATTTGGTCATGTCACGGAGTCAAGCAACAATTGACACTCAGTGTGACTTCAGCTTTAGGATGGCAATTACTTTGCCAAGAATGGGTAAATGGTTGGAAAGAGATCCTTTCTTGGGCTGTATGGCTGTTTGGCTCCACAATGCTATGTGACATGAAATTAGGACTTATGTTGTGTTATATGTATTATGTGACCTATCATGTTATGTGCTATGCTATGCTTATGTTGTTTATTTTGTTTAGGTAGTGGTATTATGGCTTTGTAAAGCCTAAGATAAAGGTTGTCTCATCACACTATGGTTTGTGAATTCATTTTGCATGGATTTTGGACTAGCAGGACCAATCAAGGCATATTGTAGAGGGGCAGGGCATGCGTTCGATTTCCAGAAAAAAGGGCAGCTTTTTTCTTGTTGTTCAAATGATCTTATTGCTTTGAACCTTGAGGGACAGCCTGTTGCATTCAATAGCTGATAGCAACATGGGGCTAAAACAAGCCCTGTCTATTCTAAAATTTGAGGGCATCATCGAAAACTGAAGAGAAGCTCTAGATTTGGTGCAGGTTTTCTTGGAAATGCTGTCAATGTAAGCTCTTTTTGTGCTCTTGTTCTCTTTGAAGTAGACCCTGGACATCTAGACCCTTTTTTCCTGTAGAAAGGGACCTGACTGCAATCCTGGACAAAATGTTTGGCACAAAAGGCTTTTTTCAGCCAAAATCAAAAATGTACTTTTTACCACTCTTGCTTGTAAAAGCACTTTGGATTGCAAGTGCTTCAAGAAATTTTTTGCAGATGTTTAGTAGACCGAATTCCACGCCCTTTGTTCTCTAAATTACCTGAAAAAATTAAAAAAACCCAAGCCACACCCTAAAACGAGCCCTACCACACCCTGCACATACCCTAGAAATGCTAAAACACGATTTTTCAAAAGTCAGAAATAGTAAGTCTCTCAAACAGAACCCACCCTCCGGCCCTGATTTGCGGCTTGGCATTTGTCGACCTGTTTTCATTTACTCGCGGTACGGAACATGTCAAAAATGCGCATGCGTGCCAAACTATTTTGACCAGGATTGTAGGTAGTTTGTATGTAGAAAGGACCTGTATTGTGTATGCCAGCCTGATTGAAGAAGGGTTCCGAGGAGTCTGTATCTTATAGGGCCATTTAGAAGTGTACAAGGTTGCAACCGCACTTGAATGTGAAGATAGTCAAACTAGAATAGCTTTATATTATTTAAATCTGACTAGCTGCTGGTAATTCTGAGTTATTCCAGCGCAGCTTAAGTGATGCCTCGGAGCAGCACTTTGGCATCTTTGAAGTTATTCCGAAATTCTACTTGGGTGGCAGTTGTTCAGATAGGCACAATTATCTTGTTAGCCAGTGAACCTGGCGGACTTTAGCCTATGTTGACACGGAACAGGAACAGAAAGTGTGAAATCTGTTTTTAACCTGACATGACCACATCTCAATCAAACAGTTCACATCCTGAATTCTGGATATCATGTGTAAATAGGTGCAGGAAACGTGCGCTGCAAAAGAGTTCAACACTCAGGCAATGTGCACTGCTTCCATTCATTGATATATCTCAGTAGTGCCATGAAAAAAATTTCCCGTGTATGGTTTTTTGGGCGCAGATCTTTGGCTGCTTAAAAGCATTCAGCGCTGTCAAATGAGGGCTGTATTAGATCCTAGATTTAGAGTCCTAGTGACAATACTGTAACTCACATACAAAATCTCATTTTTTTAAATTTCAACTGTTCTATTAGATCTTGTCCCTTTAATAGTGCGCCAAAATAGTTCTTGAAGACTTACAGATTTGAATAGCAACTTGGGATTGCAACGGCAGGGCCCAATACAGGTTTATTTTTTAGGCGGCGGTTGTTCAGATAGTTAAAATTATCTTGCAAGACAGTAAACCTGGCAAGTCTTAGCCCATTTGACGCGGAACAGAAACAGTACATGCGAAACCTGTTTTACAACCTGACATGACCACATCTCGATCAAACAGGCAGCACCCTGAATACTGGATATCAGGTGAAAATAGGTGCAGGAACTGAGTGGGCTGCAAATGAGTTCAGCGCTCAGGCAATATGCGCTGTGTCCATTCATGGATATATTTCATGATGTGGCAAAGGAAATTTCCCATATGATTTTTGGGCGCCAATCTTTGCACGCCCAAAAGTGGTCAGTGCTGTCAAATGAGGGCTGTATTTGGCCCTGAACGGGTTTTGTGGCCCCATCTTTCAGATCCTGGGAAGAGCCCTGGAAGATTATGCTGTGTATGTTTTCTGTCAGAGATTTCGAAGAATTGCAAGGAAGGAAATTGAAGTGTGTTTATGTTAGTTCAAGGAGCACGTAGTGAATATGATGGTCAATCTGGCAAAAGCAAAAGTCAATAGTTGCAAACAAGCCTATATGTATATATTTAAAGCAACATGCTTAAAAGAATTGAGTGTACCTGAGAGGGGTTTTGACGCAGGGGAATTTTCTGTGCTTCATTTTATATTCTGTGGGGAAAAATTCCACTCAAACAGATATCTGATTCAAACTCTCATTCTGCCAGAAAGTTGAACTGACTTCGGCTTTCTCACTGTAGCAGGATTCGGTTCCAATTTTGCATGCTCAAGTATTTCGCACTGAAAATAAACTTGCACATGCAGCAAACTCCACTCTGTGGAAACCTGCTTTAAAAATCAAATTGAAATTGAGTTGTTAAGGCCAGTTACCAGTACATCGTTGCTAACATAAAACCCTGTCCCTGAGTCCAAATACTGTCTAAAAGAGCAAGTCACTATGCTCACTTTCGCTGGATTGGAATGTGTCAGTGAAGTGTCAGTTTTGTACCGTCTAGCAAAAGCTTTGATGTTATTTATATTGTGTTCTTTTTGCAGATATTTTACATTGGTATTTGATTCCTGCCAACTTCTACTACCAAGGGTAGCATCACTGAAAAAAACACCATGGCCTCCACAGCCAAGTCAGAGTTTGTGGTTGGCGGCCGCTATAAGCTAATCCGGAAGATTGGTAGTGGTTCGTTTGGTGATATATATTTGGCTGTCAACATGACAAATGGCGAGGTAAGCAATATGCATCCGTGAATCTTTATGCAAGTGCTCTCAACCTATTTGTCATATTTATTTTTCATTAGTACTGCATGTTTCATTGTATATGAAAATTGATGGGCCTGTCAAAGTTTAAGTTTGTCACAGCTGTTTTCAAGGTATTTGTTTGGGCAATGAGCCATGGTGAGATGGCAAACAGGTGACATCAGAACTTATTACGCGTCCATTACTGTCGTTGTTACAAAAAGTTACAATTACCTTGTGAAAAAAGTGCAACTTCTTGTGAAATAAAAACTTGGTAAAAAATGTGTGCTTGAATTATGAAAGCCAATAATAGTTGCAGGAAACCAAGTCAAGGAATATTTTCAGGAGCGAAGACTCCAAAGCGTATCAATTCAGAAAATGTCCGTAGTGGTGTCAGTACAAAAAATGGTCTAACTCAATAATATGTGTGTAACTCAAGGAATCTATTGTGAGCACAACTCTTTGTGAGTTATGAATCAATGGATTCTTATATCATGCACTTTGTATTTGTAGGAAGTGGCCGTCAAATTGGAGGCTGTGCGAGCTCGCCACCCTCAGTTGCTATATGAGTCAAAAGTTTATCGTCTCCTTCAGGGTGGTGTTGGGATTCCTCATGTGAGGTAAGCAATATGTATTTCTGAGTGTGGTGCTGTATAGTTTTTTGCTTAGCTTAAGTGGATTTTGTGAGGGGCAGCATCCAATTTTCAGGCCCTTTTTCCTGTAAGATAGGGCCTCACGGCTGAGTTTGTTCTTAGAAGTGTTGATTCTGGTCAAATGAAGATTTGGATTTTACAACATGGACATGGACACGATCAAAAGCAGGGTTTTATCCAAGCAGTTCTTGTGACTACCATTTTTGCCAGAAGATAGAGTTTTCATGTTGTGTTGAGTGTTGGAGCTGATGAGCTTTGGCAACAGGGGATTATGGGGGCACTGTATGCCCCTTTCCAGAAGCTTCTACATTTTTCTCTTTGAATTGTGTCTAAAATGTCTCAAATTCAAGCTATTCCAGCGTAATCATTTAAGTGATGAAAACAGCTAATATTGCTTGTAAATAAAATTCCTGTGGTAAGAAAATAGATGAGTGCGTGAGAAATGTCTAATGGAGTTGATGAGGCAGCTAACCTTCATACAAGGAGAAATAAGGGTTGTTTAGCCAATTTTTATACCTGACTAGTACTGTTCATTGATTCTGAATATAATCATGCTGCTAAAAATTTCATTCCGCACAAAAAATTGCTTCTAGAAGTTTACATGGAAAGATTGAGTTTTGAAACTTTTATCAAGGGTTTGCACAACTGTATGCCCGTAGTCAGTTGGTGCTTGGATAAAACCCTGGCTACCTCAACAAGTAGCGCGCAACGCAATGCCAGCAAAGCAGCACCATCAAATAAGATCATAGCAGTCGTATTGGTGTACCAAGCAACTTCTTATGTGCAAGTCAAGCTCCTCAAATGACATTATTTCTGGATTGCTGAAGTTTTTATATTTGCGGGGTTTTATGCTAGACAGTAGTGCTTAGGTCCGTTTTGCTATGCAATTGAGTTTGTTTCTGCAAGCCACTGTAGCAGGCAAACCTTCACTGTTCTGGAGGAAGTTGCAAGCCTGCTTGTGTGTCTAGGGGAAGCTTTAGAGGTTTTTTTCACATGAAAAGTTAGATTCGCTACAAATTGAGGCACCAATGACCATATTAACATCATTAGTATTATATATTGAAATCATAGGCAAAAGAACCGTTGTGTTCAATGGGCCTTGCACTGCAACGTAAAGCAGCTGAAGAAAGCTTCTTCTCTTCTGCACTTTTTCATTAGGGATGCTGCAAAGTCTCTGTCAGTGTTTCATTCAAGGGCTTCTAATTTGATTCAGAAACGTTTTCAAGAAGTCTTTGGGTGTTCAATGCACCAACAGAAGGCACGTGTTTCATTTCGTGGAGGTTTCAAGATAAATTGCCACCTGCTGCTTTCAAACAAAGGGAATATTTTAAAACACGATCGTAGGGCATTGAAGAGCTCTAAGTCCCCTTTTGATCAATATTTTTCACCAAACTAACTTTAGGTGAAACCTACATGCTGTACCTCCAAAACTGGTTTCAAGGTATTTTTGAATCAAAAGTTATAGTTCTGTATTTGAAAACTTGCAGAAATTTTGTTATGAAATCAAGAGATTTCAACTTAAATCACTCATAACTTTTGATTAAGACAAAACAACCTAAGTTGGACATTTCGATTGATGTATCATTTGCTTCTAGAATGTCGAAATTTCCGTTTTTCTCCCGTCTCGTTCTGTTTACAGCTTCACAGCAGGTGGCACACAGGTGGTTTCTTAGTGAGCACTTTTCCAAAGGTTGCCACCTGATGAGAATAGCACGTGACATAAACAAAAATTTGAAAAAGCTTTTAAAACACTAGTAAAGCTTGACTGAAGATTATTAACCACTGTTATGACTTCTGAGGGTTTGCAGTATCCTTAAAATGGCATATATGCAGCTTAAAAAGTTTGATTTAAAAGTTTGAATTTTTTTGGGTCCTGTTACTAGTTCTCAAGCTAGAAAAGCCCTTTTGAGAACTATAGATTTGAGTTGTGTTTTAATGTTATTCTGTTTCTGTTTTCATTGTTACAGGTGGTTTGGTCAAGAGCGTGATTACAATGTGCTAGTTCTGGACTTGCTTGGGCCAAGTTTGGAAGACTTGTTTAACTTTTGTTCAAGGAGGTTTACCATGAAAACTGTCCTGATGTTGGCTGACCAGGTAATAACTAGATTTATTAAGTACCCTTTCTGTAGAAACAAGTCACTGTTTTGTTCTCATCAAAAATTGTTTAACTAATTGCACCGCTGCCCACCCCCTGCTCGATCTTTAAAAAATTTCTCAAAAACTGTAAAAGCTCCAGCTGTGAAACTTTATCCCCTGATTAATAAGACATGTTTAAAGGTATTTTCAGCCTCTCAGGGTATACAGCTTTCATATGGTCGTCAATTGAGTACGGACCATCGACAAAATGCCATTGACTTTTACTATGTGCTATCCATGTGCACTGAAAAGTGGGGTCACTTTGTGATGTAACTACAGGTTTTTGAACAATGCTACCAAACATTTTAGTACTGATATGTAAATTAATAATGTTAAACTATATTTGTACCAAGTTTTGGGTCTTTAAGATGTTCCACTCAAAAGTTAGTAGGCGGGGGGGGGGGGGGTCATATTCCCCCCCTCTCATCAAAAATGTCCCCGGCCTTCTCTTTGAGGCACCCCTCCCGTATATGTTGATTGTCTACAGGAAACCCTGCATTTAAAATGGAAATGGTGTTGAAAAGTGTATGCTACCTGGAATTGTATTCATTGTGGTTTAGAATTTTAGGGCATCGTCTGAAGCGAGGAGTTCAGGGCAGGTTTGACTTGTGTTTTCTCTAAAGCGCTTTTGCAATAAGCTTTATCTCATGAAAGGGGCACTTTTCAGTGGATTTTGAGAAGCATTCAATATTAGGGCCTTTTTCCTTGTAGAGTAGGGACTGATTTTGTTCTTCCCACTTACTTTTCGATAAAAATTGATCGAATGTCGAGTTGTGTTTTCTGGAGAGTAATCAGCTCCAAGTTTCCATTGATGTGATTCATCAAAACGAGTTTGGAATTTTTCCATTTCTGACCGAGGGCTGCAAGTTCTCGGAATGCATTCCAGGCATTCTATATGGAATGTATGGTTACATGTGTTCATTCTGTTCATTACTTGCGGATCATGTCAAAGTTACATAACATGGCCGTGTTGCAAGTTTATGAGCTCCGACTGTAGAAATCAGTCTTGTTGAATAGATAGTAGGCCTGTTGCACAGGGTACTAAGAGCAGCCAGCATTCTGTTGAGTAGAACTTATTCAATGACTCAATTTGAGTCTCTGCAAGCTCTGTTGTTGTGCTTTGGCAAATCCTGTCTCATAGCAATGCATCAGATGTGCTTATCCCAGCATTTGCTGCTATAATGCTTTATAGTGGCA
>JAOBRC010656675.1:0-10659 GCA_027575255.1 Scolionema suvaense
TGAATTATTTTACGAAAGTCTACTTCAAACCTTACTGCCGTATTCAGCCATACATTGTTGGACTGTTCCTTGGGTATATGCTTAACAGGAACATACAGCTACCGGGACAGAGGAGATATGTAAGTGGGCAATGCTTTTTATTTGCTTTGATTCTGTTGAAAATGAAAATAGAGTAATTGTTAGTGTATTGTATTCCTAGTTATGTGACTAGGGCATTACCCTTCATTGCATGCTGTTGTATACGCGTCAGTATCTTTGTATCCCCTTCTCTATGTGAATCTCCAAATGGTAGAAGTGGGGCTTGGAGGGGATGGAGACTTTTCTGCTCCTTTCCCCCGTCGGATATTCAAAAATCATTTTAGAAGCCAGTTTTCAAAAATCCTTAGAAAGTAAGAACCGAAATTTTTGAATATAGCATGTGATGTCATATCCTAAGGAGCACAGATCCAGATTGACTTCAGCTACATTTGGAGAGACTTAGGTAAAGGGAACGTCACAGGGGAATCACCCAAATCCTATAAATATTGCTAGTTAGCATATTTAAGACGGTAAGATGATGTGGTCGATCATTTTTGCGGTTGTGATATGGTTTGCTAACAAAAGCCTCTAGATTATTCTTTTTTCCTTCTTCATTTTAGTTTTTGAACTGCTTAGGATGGGCTGTGTCTATTGGACTAGGTGCAGCCATGGTGTATGGACCGTATTCAAATATTCAGGAAGAATGGGGAAAAGCAGAGAATGTTGCATATGGCTCTGTTTTCAGATTTGTTTGGGCTTGCTGTGTAGCCTGGGTAGTGTATGCATGTCATTATGGATATGGTGGTAAGTGTTGATATTTTTCATGAATTTATTACTAAGCGAGAGGCTATGGATTATGTTTGTCATGTGGTGTGTTGTTGTGTGAGCTGCCTATCACATGTTTGATTGTACCTAATCAAGGGAGATATACCCAGGCTTGTCTTTGTCAGGCATATTCCACCACGCAGAAAGATCTTCGTACATCATTACAAAATTCATTTCATTGTCTGGCAACAGGGTGGTGCAATCTTTCGCTTGAGAACTTAATGGTTTCAGTAACTTCGATCTTCCTGTGGACCTCCATAGATTGGCAAAATCAATTGTCTGTTATCAGTAACATCAGGCAATAGCTGTAGATTTGTTTGCTCTACTTTATATACTCTGTCAGTGGTACTGTCTTTATCACTTTTTCTATGTATGTCTGTGGTACCATCCTCGTTACAGTAAAACGAGGAACATTTGATTGACAAAATACTCTTTAAAGAATTGCTTTGGTGTCTAAGCCTTTATGATAATCACAGAAGAGTGATTTTATAAATAAGTGAAGCGAACCCATATTTTAAAATTTAAGAATCATTTATCTTTGGGGGTGAGGGGGCTAGTTTTCTTGAAAATAGCTATTTGCGGTGTTTTTGTAATCAAGTGTTGCTCATTTCTTCTGTGAACTACTTGGCTTGAAACTTTTTGGCGATAGGAGTTGTTTTTGGTATTGATTGTGTCCCATACTTTTGAACACAACTTTTCACCTTGGGCATGGCTATTCTTTTCCTTATTGCTGGTACATGTTGGGTGTTTCTGTGTGAAATTATTCTGAACTTCATTCGTTATGTTTATGTAATTTTGTGAGCAATAGCAATTATGGCATGGATCACGTTTCATGTCTGGGAAGACCCTTATTCGCTTTATATCTGGGAAGACCCTTATTATGCCCTGGGTGTGGTCATTGGTGTCCAAAAATGGCTAATTTTGTTTGTTTTTCAGTATAGTTTTTTTATTTTTTTGTTAAGTTTATTGTATATTATGTTTTTTCTGGTGATGAAGATACATGAGTGGTATGCTTTAATAATTTGGGGTAAATATTTGTGCAGGATGTCATCCAGCAGGGCTGCATAATGCTGGAAAAGCTGGCAAATTGACTATTTTGTTATACCTCTGTGTTGGTGTTGGAACTTTCTTCCATGCTGCTTTGATCACAATGCATTTTTTTAAATGTCTCATTTTTGCCAAAATTAGATTTAAGTTTTCCTACTTTCCCCAGGAATCAGTTTTCGTGGTTGAGAATTTTGCATAGATTACTTCTCTGTAGATCAATAGTTATAAAGCCGTAATCTAGAGATTCATTACTGTTAGCAAAGCTTCTTTTTTTGCGCACAATACGTTGAGATATATGGAGAATGGGTTTAATGTCGTAGAGCTTTGGAAATAATTTTGAAAAATTGTAAATCTGGCACAAAGCAAAATTGCATGTGTCTTTTTCCAGAAGTATTTACAAAATGGTGATCAGTTATAGAAATATGCAAAGGATGAAATAAACAAAGAATATTGAGCAAACTTGACAGATTCTTCTGTTGCAGAAAAGTCATATAATTAACCCTGATGAATATGTTGTAATAATAATTCTGGCGATGTTGTTATATGCCTCTTATGGTTGGTGTCTTCTGAAGTAGAGATATGTTCATACCCTCTATATCTAATGTGAATGTGGCACGTTTCTAGACCAGATATGAACCATTTTGCTGACAGCGCTGTTCCTCATATGTATTGGTAGCTCGCATTTAAGTAACAGAGTAAGGAATTTGCAGTCATCATGGTTAATTTGTAGTGTTTTCCGACGATTAACTTGAGGGAAAGAATGATATCCCAGATGAAGTTGTTATTTTTCTATATTTTGTGGCTGCTACGTTCGATTGCAGCTAATGGGGTTTACACCAGATTTATCATGGAGTGAAAAGTAGTTCTCGTGCAGCCAGTATCTTCTTGATTTCTCGCCACTGGGCATTTGAAAGCAGGGAATTCAAATATTGCTGTTGTACTTATATACGTTATTGTAACTGGATTAGAAAATGTCTTTCTTTGTCTTTGATGTTTTCTTGACCATTATGCATCTGCGTGCCACCAATGGAATCCTGGCATGTCACTAGCTACTATCTTTATTTTTGTTAGGCTGGGTCAACAGTTTCTTGAGCTGGAAATTGTTCATTCCTCTCAGCAGATTGACATATGCTGCTTATCTTATACATATGTATGTCATGGATTTTTTCTATGCGTCGAAAAGAATCAAGATGCATTATACAGATGTCAACACGGTTAGTTCTGATTCAATGTGCTGTAGTCAGATCTGTTCTATTTTGTTCTTGAATTTGTACGATGATGTGTGTCTGATTTTTGGTAATATTTATGTTATACCAAACATTGAGAAGATTTATTTGATGAAAGTTTTGTGCTATTTTCTAGTACCCCCTCCGTTAATTCAATCAGCAGCAGAGAAAGACATTATTACATAGTATGCTGATAGAATGAATAAGAGCTCCTGAGACTTGTTATGTATCTCATGTGTTCAATTTGACTGCATGTCTACATGTAAATTGCAACTGCAGTACTATTTATGGCTATTTGCATGTTTCCATAGGATACAAGAACTTTTGGAAATTCACAGACAGATTTGTCCAGCACAATTACATGCTTGTATTTGTGATTAAGATTTATGTTCACTTGATAACCTGGTGCCTGTTTTTTCTGCTCTCTGTGAAGCTATTCAATTTCATCATCATCACAATGATGAAGAATTGATAAAAGATATTCTGTATCAAAAACTCTGTGTAGTAGGTTGATATCTTTTGTTTTGATTTTTAGGCTTTCAATTTCGTGAGCATCACAGTGATCTCCTACACCTGTGCATTTATCTTAGCTGTGTGCATCGAGTTTCCTGTATTTAACTTGGAGAAGTTGATCTTCAAGTTTTGAAAAAATGTTCAACATGCTGGTCATGGTTGTCAGTCTCCGGGATGTGGATATGTCATCGGCTCTGGTCTCTTGTTATTTGCCTTTGTTTTATATCATTTTTAGAGTTTGTGTGATAGTATTTGAGGCCTTTTATGATGGCATTGCAACCCATATTAGAACCCAGTTTATTTTTTTAGAGAGAGAACCCTCTTGAGGAGTTCTATGGTATTGCTGTGAAATGCCTCTATTTTTTATGCACTTGCTGATCTGCTGATACATTTGGCATGTTATATGAGGAAGGTAATCATGCATTTGGTTGCAAAGACAATTAGTTTGTGTTGTTTTTTCCCTCTGGTGATCTGTCCAGTTTTGACTAGGCCATAGCAAAAATATTACTTATGTTGCTGTTTTTTAATTTTTTATGCGTCAGGACACTTTGTAGAAAATTTCCCTGGCCTTTTTAGAGTAAAATAAATATATCGTAGATATGTTTTGGTAGCTCATGGTATAGATATATTTGAGATTTTTTATAATGGTAGTGTATGGAAATAGTATTGATGTGATGCCGCTTGAGGATTAATCTAGGACAAGGGTCAATGGCATGGTACAGCACTGTTTGGCTTGACTCCACAACCCAGCTTATGCATGCATGGTTTTGTTCTGTGAAGTTGGGTAGCTGAGACCAATATGAGAGCTGCTGCTATGCATGCAAATTTTTGTGGTAGAGTTACTCCAAAGCAACTTTGCTTTTTAGAGTTTGTGTAATAGTATTTGAGGCCATTTATGATGGCATTGCAACCGATATTAGAACCCAGTTTATTTTTTTAGAGAGAGACCCCTCTTCAGCAGTTCCACCCTTGGTTTCTTTATTTGATTTATTCATGAGTTTCTGGAAACACAGAGAAAATTTTGCCTATTAAGGAGAATTCTAGAAAGTTAATATTGTATTATCCCATTTGTATTCTGTCCTGTTTTTCTAACTGGTGAGATTAGCCCTTGTGCGTGTTGATGCATATGATGAGTAGTCTCAATGCCTTTTTGACTTTTCTAAAAAAATTTCTACTTCTGATGTACGTAGTTAGCTGAGTTTTCCCCCTAGGAAAAAGGCCCTTCCCTCATTTTTCATCTGCAGCACAAAGCAAGATCCTCATAAAGAAGAAAACAATGCGTTTCTTGAGCTTCAACTACAATTCCGACGCTTATCTAAGCACTAAGTGAAAATAAAAATGAAACCTGTCATACCAGGAGCTTTGGCCTTTCTAAGATGAATATCGAAAATTCCTCTTGATTCCCAACTTCTCAAAAGACTGAGCCATGTATTGTTCCTCGTAGTTGGGATAACTGACAGCAAGATTGCACAACCTACCCCTACAAAATACAACTCCCCCTAGTAGAGTAATCCCCCCCCACAAAAAAAAAAATAATAAATAAAATTACAGTTTGAAATTTCAAAATTCCAGCTCCTCTACGCCCCTAAAGTTAAGGGGTACTCACTATGATGTACTTGTATCGTTTACACATACATAAGGACACTCTTTGGTTTGATATCTCATACTAAAACTTATACTAAACAACCAATCATGATGATCGGGCAATAGAGATCTAGTATTTTCAATGTTCTCGTTCGAGTGCTGCTCATGCTGCGCTGTGCTGTCTTTTTGTGTCGTGTGTAGCAATACTCGTTGTAAGGCTTATAGTAGCAATCACATCAATCCAGTTTCCTCGTTTCACAATTGGTTCTACCCTGTTGAAAGGGAGAGTGTGAAACATGGTTTGTTGCTCTCTCTTGTGATATCACTCCATTTATCGGAAACATATTCAGTTTTGGATGTTGACCATTATATCCCGGTGTTTTATTGGTATTTCATCTCCATGTTTGAGGACCTGTAGTTACCTACTCAGCCATATCAGCATCCGACTTATCGTTAGGTTTCTATGAATTTGGATGCCTTCGCTGAAGAGTTCATGAATTTTGAAGCTTCATTTCATGCTGCATACTGAATCCCTTTTGGTGCTTCTTGACTGTCAATCAAACTTCCGTCTCAACATAATTCATTTCCTATCAGCGTTTTGTCCAGCCTGTAGATGGCATCCATCAACTCAATTAAATAGGGTTTTAAGAGGTAATCTTGTGTCGTTTTTCACGAATATTGAAGGTGTTCACAGGTTTAAGACAGTCTTTTAGAGTTCAAGTAATTATATACGATAATATAATTTCATGCTTAGAAGGGTTAGGAAGCAAAATGTTTATATCTCATGATGCAAAACTATTCTCTCAATGAGGCAAAAACTCAATTTGGATCTAGAAAAGGCCCGTAGTAGAATTGACTGCTAAAACCCTGCTTATGCAGCAATTTCACTCAACATACCGTCAGAGCTTGGTGTTGATCAATATTTTTCTGTACATACGTTCACAAATGTTACTCTGCCTTTGGTTCTTATGCGTTCTCTAGTTAGCATACAAAAGAATATGACCTGACCATCATAGGCAAAGACCTTGAGGTTGATTGGTAGCTGACGGATGAGTGTTGGCATATAGGCTCAGGAAAGAGAGTGGGCTGTCTTTGTTCAGGATGATATGCAGAAACACCCCAGTTGGATTCAATTAATCAGTTGCTATTCGTAAATCGATATTTTGGCTGCCTCATCCGGAAAGTTTTCTTGTTGAGCCTGCTATTGTTGATTCGCCTTGTATTCCTCCACTCTGTGTGTCCTTTACTTTTGTGCCATCTGATGAGCTTGGTTTTATGAGTATTGCTAGGACTGTAAACATTTGTGCCCGGTCTTCAATCTACGTCAGTGACTAGGGTGAACACAGCCTTTTTGAAAACCATCTGAAGGGATCAGGCTTTGGCAAGTCAGCAGAGGTATTTGTATGCCTGGTGTTTGGTTCGGGCTCATGAAGTATCCTGCACATGGCAATTAATGCCGGGGAAGCCATTTTCTATGAATCAAGAACGCAATCACTGACATAAATGCTTATTAAAATGAAATTTGCATAATTTTAATGTGGATTGTTAAAACTTTTATACGGATTTTTATTTGTCGATATATCCTTCAATATGATTGGATGATGAATTGATTTAGAATTCTATACTAATCTTTAGTACTCTCTGTTGGAAGTGTTAGAAATCTAGAGTTTCTCTTATGACTTACAGAACGTCGCTTAATGTGCAATATACAAGGAATTGGTCAATCGGCTTTTGTTGCTGTTAGTTGTTATTGATTCTCTTTTTGAGCCTTTTCCTACATGCCCATCCCAATCTCTGACTCTGTTGACTTGTAATCTCGTGCATCGTAGGTCCTTTAATAAACCCCTATGATTTTCTTGTGCTTCTATGTATAACGTTTCAAGGGAAAGATATCCAATCGCTATTGTTCACATGAGATGCATTCTTGTAATCCTCCTGTCTTAGGACAGGGGTGTAGTTTACTGGAAGAAGGCGTTAATTGAGCAAAACATTTATGATATATTTTATATGTTGAGGCAAGTGTTTGTGGAAGGGAAGTCCTGAAAGGAAGAAGGCGTTTATTGGAGGACTTTAGACTGTTCCATTTTTTTACTAATGCATGGTTGCATTTTGATTTTGTTAGATTCAAATTTTTGTAGATGTGCAAGGGTACGATGGGGCGAAAAGGTTTCTGTATGTTGCAAATAAGCAAAATTTTGGTGCTTATACCAGCTAAAAGCAAAAGTTTCATGTTTTTACTGTCTTTATCCAGGTTCAGATGCCAGGCCCACTTATTCTAATATTTAGCTCGAATACAGGGTATAATTTAGCTACAAGTGGCAGGCCTCTGGATTACCATTTAAAGGGCATCTCCCAAGATAAACAAAAATGCTATAGGCATGTCTTTATTGATAGAAATCAAGGTTTTTTCTAGTCACTTTTGCTTAGGGCCGGCTTTTACAAAAAATATTGAGTTTTGAAAACTCAATTTTTAGAACTTTGCATATTTTTGTTGGATGCAGAAGAATGTAGACAACATTTTGTACAAATAGTGCAAATATATTTGATAGAACCGGCCCTTAAGTCTTTAGGAAGTATATTTCAAGCGTGCATACCCTTAACATTGAAATGTCTTTGTCCAGTCATGTTATAGTTCCATGTGAAATGGCTTAAACTGGTGAATGCAGACTGGAAATTGCTTGGTTAGAAAATTGAGTTTTTAGCAAATTGAGTTTCTTACATCCTATTACTGGATCTAAGAAAGTGGCTAGAAAAAACCCTGGACCTTTTTGGTAAATTGGCCTTGTTGTTTTTGGTGAGAACAGAATTGATCATAGTTAATCAGTTTAACCTGGCTGGTTTTGTTTAGATATCTGCGCTGTTTTCGGTAAAAAGAGCAAAACAGCAAACTGTTGCCTCCAATGGGGACACTGAGCATGCTTTATAATGATGTTAACCTGCTACAGGTGTGTTGTTAGTAGCTTATAGCCTGTCTTTACAACTTGACACCTCCCTTTTGTCATGTTACTGTTAAGTGACCTCTTAGGAAAATGCGTAGTTCCTTTTTTCGAAATCTTCGTTCTTCAAGAAGTTTTCGCGCTTTTGGCTATGGACTGAGACTCCCATTGAAAGTTTTGCACGGATCACTATTTTCTGATGAATCATGTATTGTACTATTTTATTTCATCAGGAGTTCGGCAAAATTAAGTTCAGTTAGCTTGGTTTTTTAAGGTTACCGATTTATCCGTGTTTAATTACTAGGTGTATATGTGAAACATTAGGTGTGGAATGAAATCCATACTATGTACTGTGGATGGTTTGTTGATCTCCCTTTCCAGTGCCAGAAGTATTTCACTTGTTTATTTTGCCGAGATCTGATCAATAAATGTCCATTTGTACTGCAGATATTGGAAAATTGTTTTTTTAACTCTTTTTTTGTTACTCAGATTTTTGGTTGACATGCTGATCTTGCGTAGAATTACATTACCATGTTCAATGTTATCAGTTATTCAGCGTCCAATCTTACCTTTACGAAATAAGTTTTGATTTTGTTCTTTTTGAGTATACAGATTTTTTGTTTAATTTCTGATCAAGCATGAAATATATTATTTAGATGGTTATATTTTATGTTATACTTGACTATTTTTATCTTTCACAGTAAGCAGCATGAAGTTAGCATTAGTGGCAGTTCTGATAACCACTATATTTGTGATCTCGTGTGCCAATCCAGTGGATACAGCAAAACTTTCATCTGATGGCATACTTAAAAAGATCAAGTCGATGACTGGTGCAGACCTTCTCAATGAAATGAAAAGCATACCATTGCCAATGGATGCAATTCATTCTGTTGGTTCGAACAATATTTCTGTTGAATGTATGAAGTATGTCCTCAGTCGAAATATTTCACAACTGCTTACGTGTGAGTAGAGCTTTATCCTTGCTGTCTTTCTTTTCTTTGATTTGCTCTCAATTTTGGAACAACTTCTGCTAAAATGTGGGTTATAGAAGTCTAGCTTTTGTAGTGGGATGTTCGTTTGCTTGGCTCATGCCGAATTTGTCCTGTATGCCTGTTTTTATGTGAAGAAAAGGGGCTGTCACTGTGGTTCCTTCATTAGGCCATGCTGATGTAAGCATGAAGCTTTGTGCTTCAAGGGTTGGTAATGGGATGATGTTCGCTGATGTCTCTTTGTCTATAGAAGTCAAGATCATTTGAACTACCCTTATTGTCCTAGGTACGTTTGCCTTCGGCAAACCTGGAGCGAGGGATGGAGGGTGGTGGTGGTGGGGGGAGGGGGTGTTAGTTTTGAGTGCAATCCCCAGAATGCCTCCCACATCCATAAAAAAGGCAGTTCCAGAGATATTTGTTTTTCAATGTACGAGTCTGCTGAAAAGCAATGAAAAAGCCCAAAATCAATTTCCTAGAATTTTACTGTTAGAAAAGCTTTTTACTGGTATACGTTTTATATGTTTTAGTAAAAAACCTACTTTTTTGTAATTTGAGTAAGTTTTTGAGGGCTATGTGGAAAAAAGATCCACACCCTCAGGGTTGCATCGACCAGATCCCAACCATCAGGCCGATTTGTCATTTTTCCTGGTGGTTCCAGTTTTCATTTGTAGGCGTCAGTGCCTCTCAGATTTTATGGATTCGCTGAACTGCCTGAAACAGGGAGCCTTCATGGCTTGGAGCTGGACTGCTCAAAAACTCGATCTTCATTGATAAGCACTTCAGTTTTCGCAACCGCTATATCGTCATCGATACAAATTGATGCATGACCATTATGGATGAACAATGGAAAATTTTGGGGGGCCATTTTTTAGCCTGCTCACAGACTTGTCGAGAAAGTTAGCTTCTCTTACTGTACAGTCTCTCACTGCATGCTAATTCTGTTGGGGACGTCAGTGCGAAATCACTACCCTATTGAGCAGAAAGCTCTGCAACCTGCTTTTACATTGCACAGATTGCAATAAACAATTTGAATTTTGGCGCACCCTCCAGCTGTTGCTAGGATACAAAGCATAGTTTGCAACTTTGCCTTTGTCTTGTTTTCGTGAGATCATGCTAATTTTTACCAAGCTGCGTAACATTACTGCCCAATGTTAGCACACGTAGCAAACAGGTGAAGTGTACTAGGTCTGGACATAGGCTACTATGTTTTTTGAAATCCTGCTAAGTGTCCCTAAAAGTCAGATTTTAGCTAGCTTCAAATCAAAGCTGAAGTGGTGTTATGCACAATCAAACATCGTCCAGGCAAAAATGATCCCACCTTGGGGATAGGATTTAAATCTTTTGCCCCCATGTCATGGGCAGCGGAGCGAAATTTAAAGTGGAGGGTCGGATCATTGATCGGAGGGCACAGCGACATAGTGATCCTTTTCATTCTGGGAGGACAGCATGTTTTTTTGCCTTATGCAAATGCCCATCTAGAACTCTTTACTATGTTTGTGGTAGACAATATTTTGATCTGCT
>JAOBRC010656786.1:0-10658 GCA_027575255.1 Scolionema suvaense
GTATGAGTACAACTGTTCGAGGCCCAGCTTGTTTCCGGGTTCCCGTCAACTGCTCTTTCGGATTTACCTTCCCACGCGGTGCTACTTTGCGATGTTGGCTTTCCTCTAGCAAGCTCAAGAAGATCCTCTAAGGTGGTAATTTGGAAAAAGAATCATAAATACAAATTATCTCTCTATACTCTCTGTTTACATCTCTTCATCCTCTCTATACTCTCTGTTTACATCTCTTCATCCTATATTGTGATCACTTTTAAACTGCTTCACATATCTTTAAGTCTTTCTGGTTGAGGACGAAAATATACTTTCTCTCTTGAAGTTAGTCAGACCTCCATCCCCATCCAAAATAGGGTTGAAGGATGCTGTAATTGTCGTGTGCAATAAATGAGTTTCACGCAGGAAAATTCTTTACTTACTTACTTGAAATCGTTTTTATGGGCAGGTGTTCAATATCATCTTTCGTTTTTGAAACAGCAGAATTTTCATTCTATTTCAAATGAAATACACATCATCATGCAACAGAATTAAGAACCAGCCCCGGAAAGTGCATTAAACATTGCTTCTTCATGCTTCTAGTTTTCCTGAAGTTAGCAGCATTTTGTGAAAATGAGACGGCATGAAAATTTACAAACGCAATTCATGAGAATTAAGCAAAACGGTATGGCATGTGGAAGGATTGTGATTGTGTTACTTGGGTTGTAAAAGATACGTAATTATGTGTCAATGTGTAAGATGTTTTCAGCCTTCTTTTCTACCAACAATGTTTCATTATGAAATTCAAACTGATTTGCGAGATTAATTCTCACGATATGCGATTCTCACGATCTTGCGAACTCCTAAATAAAATCAAGGAAGTTCGAAGAACTTGATAAAATTGAATTTCCTAAACGTTTGGAAAACTTTGAAAGAGACAGTAGTGTACGGGAACTTACCCCTCTTCACTGTTGCTGAATCATACTAAAACGAGAGAAAAACATATGCGTCACAAAACGCAGGGGTGATCAACAAAAAGTGTTTATGCTGAAAGTAATTGTCGCAATAGTCAAGCGGTAATTGTGACAAAAGAGTCTTCCGTGAAAGCGTTGAACTGGGTCATCCCCTTTTTTCATTTCTCACACGTGGTTTGACAATGTGCAAAATAGAAGTTTGATCTTGTGAGGAAGATCAGTATACCAGCAAGCAGCGCCTTTCTTGCACATTCTGTGAATCGGGAAGATGAGACAAGAGCAGATATTACCAGCGAAACTTGATTGAGGTTTTAGTATACTCAGTGAAAAGAAAAGAATACTTTTAAATAACAACCAAGGGCGCAATTTGTGAGGGGCAGACGAGGCTGAAGCCCCGTCCCACAATATTTTTCAATCACAAAATGCAGAAAAACTTAAACATTCATACTGCTTGAGGATAGTGATCAGTTGAAAACACGTCACATACGGTGAAAAACTGCTAGAATACATCAGGACCTGGTAGCACCCGCAGCCCCCAGTATTGGACCAGAAATTACGTCCCTGGCATACTGACTAAAATCATCTGGCTCTAGATGCCACGAAGATCTCAGAGCTGCGAATACCTTCAACTATATCATACTATTTCCGGTCTCTCTGTTCAAAACCTAGTCGACATAGGTCAATTTCAATGTTTGCTCTACGGTGGTTATATTCTATACAGTAATGTATACAATATATTCTTGCAAACCAGTGACAGTGCTACGCAGCGTCCTGGTAATCAAGGTGTATTTACATCACTTAGTAAATAACAAAAATAAACAGCAACAAAAAGAAAAAAGTGGAAGATATGATTCTACCTTCGTCTTCCAGTGCGTGCTTTTCTGAGTCCAGTCGATTGCTGGTCCAACAAACACCCATCGTGAATGAGCAATTGAGGCTGCCAGTAGGACGAGGCAAAGCGAACGACGAACTATCATGCTACATAAGAGAGAAGAAAAAAAAATAATTTGAAGCTCGTTTCACAAGCAACAGATATGCTATAAAGAGGCCTGTTTGCTCGTTTCTACACGTGCAAAGAGGTCGGTCTGTACTTTTCGATCAAGCACCAATTAGTACCAGCAATTGCCGCAGTCTTGAGATAATTCTTGCGGAAAAAACTGTTTGGAGGTGGATCAGATAAAGAACACGATAAACCATGCCTGTTCTGTATACTATTTTGAAGTTCTACATTGATTTGATTGGTCCAGTAGACGGACTTTTGGAAGTTTCATCTACATCATTTTCAGTGAGATGCTGACAGGGAACAGTTAATTGAAGTCAGTAGTAGATGTATCATGCTGTAGCCTGTCTGAAATGCGCGTCTAAACTGTCCAGCAGTAATCTCCTAATTTTAATCGAAGGTTGATCTTACTGATGTTCTCATCCCCTGATTTCCATATACAAAGCAGGACAAAATGAATGCAACATCCCTACTATAACCACGGAAAACTGAGAGGAGAAACCAAAATATGACATCAATGTGGTTGATATAGGTTCTAGCAATTTGCAGACTGAATCCTGAGCCTAATGGTGTCCAAATTTCATGAAAAACTTAAAAATCCCCCCAAAGTCCTAATAAATGTACTTCCACACACCTGTAGATACCCTGTAATTTTCTAAGCGTCACAAATAACGCATCCATCCACCTGCCCTGATATTTGTCTCTTCACTCCTACATGGATTTTATTTCATTCGTGGCGCGAAACGTTGCTTTAACGCGCATGCGTGCCAATGTAATTTGACCATGGCTTTAGTAGAGCAAAACTTAATGAGTCTGTCAGGATAGTGTCCTGTGACAGTGGTGAGAAAAAATTTTGATGACAGGGACATCAATCGAAGTATCCGAGTTCTCATTTTGCCAAGCACATAAGCCGATTCATCAGGAAAGCAGATGCTGTGTGGTCCAACTCTGAGCTCCGTCCAGATGGTCCACATGCTTGTGACCGCTGTTAAAGTGCAACTCAGTAAGCAACACTAAAACCAAACATTTCGCATCTTCAGAGGTTTAAAGTCATTGATTCATTGATGTTTCTGCCTCCGACGATAAAACGCTCATATCCTATCTTTCTGCTGTGGGTACTAGTAGCAGAATTAACTACTCTGGTGCATTCATTTCTTTCTTGTGGCCATTGCAGGGCACACACTCTGAATCTGGACACTGGAATCTGTTTGATTTACAACGATGCAGTAAGGGTTGAGACCACTGTATCCTGTGTCTGCAATAGTAGTTTTCATGAACTGAGTATGCTGAAATGCAAGAAAATAACTTTAAAAGTTTTCTCTGTTCGTTTCGGTCTCTGCTCATCGCTTCACTATCACTCAGTGCTAGGTTTTACTGAGCCACTACCCGTCTTAGTCTTTAGGGATTTCGCGCTTACCAGTAGCAGCCGGTGGGATGCAAACCCTCGACCTTCTGTGCACAAGGCGACTGCGTTACCACTGAGCCATTCCAGAGCCCTAACGGTTGGGGCAAATATTGGCTGGCCATTCCTCTGAGTGTAGCTACTCTGTGGTAGCCATGGGTGAATGGTGTCTTCGATACTGTGCCGTGGATCCTTATCCATTCGATTGAATCGTGGCAGTGGTCGAAATCGTTGAATTTGGTTGACGAAGTGAAGGTCTTCTCGAACTGTAGAGCAAGCGAGCAGCAAGGGTTGAGACCACTGTATCCTGTGTCTGCAATAGTAGTTTTCATGAACTGAGTATGCTGCATAGCTAGAAAATAATTTTAAAAGTTTTTTCTGTTAATTTCGTTCTCTGCTCATCGCTTCACTATCCCTCAGTGCTAGGTTTACTGAGCCCCTGCACGTCTTAGCCTTTAGGGATTTCGCGCTTGCTTTGGGGTTTTTTTTTTGCAACCAATTATCATGTGTATTATTTATTCTTCTAGCTTATTTATTTTTCGTTGGTTCCACGTTTTTTAAGGGGAGTTAGTTTGTCTTGACTTGAGTTTGAAAACATGAGGTTAGCTTTTATTTCAAAAAGCTGTTGTAGTTCAAGAAACATCTGCTTTCAAAGAGAATTTTGGCTTGCTACCATTTTGCGTCCGAGCGGTGACTATGCATGACGTACTGACCGTACGTGGCCAAGTGGAATGATCCCATGTTAATTTTCCTGAAGGCTTGTGTAAATCTAAATTTTATTTTATCTCATCAAAGGAAGGGCAGAATATGTTGCTTCTTTAATAGTGCAGTTTCTAAGGAAACCATTGACATTAGAAATGGTCCTTGATGACGTCAATAATAAGCGAAATTGAGAATCAGAGGAACTGTGAAAAATTTCAAACTTTTGATAGAATATTGAATAAGAAATACTTAAAGGAAAACTCCGATCCCACTACAAGCTGTGCTTGTGCACTTTTATGATGGGAGTTTGAATTTTGGCGGGAAACAGCGATAAAAGTAAGTGAGTAATGGCTGCTGAAAGTCAGGGAGGCTGGCTGGGAGTGAAATGATAACCTTCCAGATTTCGCACGGACGAGTGTGCGTTATAAGAAATAGAACTCACTATTGATCATAGAATAGCTGCTTAATTCAAGCTAGAGTCACTTCGCTTTGCTTTGGAGTTTTCCTTTAACCCTACAAGGGTTAGGAGGGGGGGGGCTCGATTAGATCCACCACCCAGTTTTTCTTAAATTCCGTCTAAACGACAAATCCGTTGAAAGTAAATGCTTGTGACTTTTTCCAAAATTTATCGAGAAACGTTTTTGATGCAAAAAGAAAATTCTGAAGTAGGTCAGGTGACACGTGACGTCATAATTTAACCCTATCCACACCGGGGGGGGGGGGCCATAATGGCCCCCCCTACCAAACTTTTTTGAATATCTTTTTAACTACTGTAGCGAGAGTCATGAAACTTCGTGACTTTTCCTAGAATTTATTCAGGAGTATTTTTCTGCAAAAAAAATTTGGGGGGTGCCACGCCCTGAGCGTGATGACGTCATTGTTATAGTGCGGTAGGCTAAATTTGGCATGACAAAGGAAGAAAAAGGCTGAAAATAATGCTAAAACCAAATTTTTCGAAGAGAATACCATTAAATTGATGGAATTAATGATAAAAAACTCCAACATCTTGACCCGGAATGTATTTTTACCGCAATTTTCGAAAATCGACATTTTTGGCGGTTTTCGAGCATGTGACGTCATTTTAATGACGTCAGCAAAATTGAGTGACGTCATCGATATAATAATTATGTCAAATTATTCGTATAATGACATACTTTATACCTGCCAAGTTTTATTAAGATAGGTTAAGTCGTTCCGAAGTTATGGAGGGGGGCCATAGTGGCCCCCCCCCCCGGGACCACCAGCGCCAAAATGACCCCGGTGTGGATAGGGTTAAGAAAACGATTGGATTTGTACTGATTGTGAAAATTTTAAATTTGCTGACGTCAGCAAAATTTGACAAAACAATTTGATCTTTTTCTACAACAAGTTTCCATGCACAAGGTATCTGTATCATTATTAACCTCCTGCAAGCCAAGAAAAATCTTCGAAAAGAAGGAATTTGACCTAGACCAGGATTACCAATATTCGCCAATGATGATGACGTTATCGTCACAAAACTGCTGACGTCAGCATAATAATAATGCCACTGGTGTAATTTTTGTGTCAACATGATGTTTACGTGATGTTCCATATACCTGGGAAGTTTCAACCTTGTAGCATAAGTATTGATGACTTTAGAGAGCGGGAGTTCACATTGACCCTCCCCCAACCATAGCCAGCTCCAAAAAGCCCAACCCTTGTATGGTTAAGCTTTTTTGGTCAAATAAAACAGGTTTTCATGTGTTATTGTTTTAGAGCAGAATATTGCTTGTGGAGTGCGCTCATCAAGCATTTCATTATAACTGTGTAGTGATTCTATCATCTGGGTAGAGCTGAGTCGTGCGCCGTGAAACATACTAAAAGCTACTGCCAGAGTCCCAAGTACTGGTGACCAGACGTATTTGTGCAGTTCAGCATGCCTGTGAATGCCGCATGGTGTATAGAATCCCGTCTTACTGTAGGATTGTCAGCTGTCCCTTTTATCTTATCATTGGCTGGTTTCGTCTGTGTCTCCGTCATCGATAGACAATCAGTTACCCTGCATATGGGAAGTGCTCTTGCCACACTCTACTGGGTGCGTCCCTGATTAATAAAACCCTTTACTTTGCGTAACGCCGCTGAGGATGTTGTCTGTAATGCTTGCTCATCATCCCGTTATCTTGTGTGGTCTTACATTATACAGTGTTTAACTTAGTAGCGAGTCTGTGTGGCAAATTGCGAGTTATACTAACTACTAACTGCTAATTAGAGCTCAACTTCGATCACTGTACGAATAGCACAAATACTTCCATGGTGTAATAAACCAAGATAAAAACACATCTATATCAAAAGACAAACACGTGAACAGAACAAAGAACGATCCAAAAAAAGCAAAGAAACAAAAGAAAAAAACCAAATTACAAATACAAAAGGAAACGTATGCAAACGAAGCAATATTTTACAGAGACACGAGGCATGTGACAGGTAAGCTGAGAAAGCAATCGAAATGCAAAACATACAACGTATTTAACTGCAATTGGATCTTGCTTTGAGGACTTCTAAAGCAAAAGTATTGTAAAATTATTTTCTTGAACCATGCCTGAAAATAATTTAATGAGGAGTTTATCGGGCCCATGGTTTGACCCTGTTGCATCAATGGGGAAGGGTGGAATATGTAACCGGCTACTTTGTGACCGAGTTTATAAATCATTTCCAATGGACAATGTTTCGTACACTGCACATCGACACTGCAAAAATGGGACCGACGGCTATCTTTGTGACCAACTTATGACGGTACAACTTGCATAATTTTATTTCACTTCTGTGCAACATGCCGTTCAAATACAAGAAGTATCATACATCCAACAATGGAGAAGGTATATTAGCGATATTTATTCCAGCTACATCATTTGATATAAAAATCACTCGAAAAAGCTCAGAATGGTTGATTGGTGGGCTGGATAACCTACTTTGACCCCCAAAGTAACTTCTATTCACACGTGTGAAAGATTTTTGCAATAGCGTTTACCCTTCATTGAAAGATTAGCAGCGTAAATATTTAGCAGGTAATAGCCCCATTATTTTTGCTAAGTTTGAGCTTCTTGGACGTCAGACACACTCAAAAATACAAGTGAATAGAAGAGGAAATATTATCTGATATCTATTTCTACTTAAACCTTCTTCTCAGTTGCTACCAGTGCATGTACACCAATACCTGCCCCCCCCCCCAAAAAAAAAAAAAAAAAAAAAATTACTTTTTGGGCTTCATGGAGTATCTCAGAGCTGGTGGGAGGAAAGCTGAAAGTTGAAAATTGCACCAATCATAAAACAACTCAAGGTCCGTCAGGCAGAACTAAGTGCGCTTTCTTGGTTCAACGGTTTTGCCAGATGTCGGCTTTATTTGGAGCCTGGAAATTTGTACTAAATTGTTATATAGAAAGGAAAGCTGCCAAACCTGTAAATAATCACAAACCTGTCAAATTTTAAATGCATCAACAAGAAAATGATGAAGAAAATACAGCGACACTGCCAAAAGTTGAAAACGTGCCAAGACGACATAGCATTTCCCAAATTTTGATCTGAATACTTTCAACAACGGTGATGCCACCAGTAACAGGTAACCCATGTGACCACACCGTATTTGCTAATTTATGTGCCGAAAATTCCATGGTCTGTCACCAAAAACTAGTCTTCATTTTTAAACAGTGCGCGCAATTCTGGGGGCCCGTTTCTAGGAATTCAATTTTAGCAAGAACCGATATTCGTGAAGTAGTTGAACGGATATATTTCACGGGACTCAATTTTCACCGGTTGTCCAAAATAATTACTAATAGAATAATACCAATGGTTTCTTTTAGTTACCATGAAACACCTTTACCAAAATTTTAACTAAATATATATTTTACTACTTGTTTGCAAACATTATGTAACAATGCTTGCTCAGAAGTCAGACATTTAAACCGAACATGAAGTTAAAAATTTTGTTCGTGGAAACATAAGTTTTAAATAGAGAAATCTCCTGTTTCCTGCTTTTACATAGTTTCTGTCCTACCCCTTGACTTTGCCCTTTTCGGAGGTAAACAAACCGTTAGAGAATGAAACACATCTCTGGCGCACTGCAACGAATCATTGCAAGAGTCATTATTAGGCAAAAAAGAAATATTTCAAGGAACGTAAGTGCTACTTCGTTGCAGCGAAATGTTAATTACTCTGGCATTTATTGCTGCTAACGATTTATTTACCTCCGTCGGTTCAGCAGATCTACCATTCATGGGTTACTAGAGAGGACCATTTCAAGTTCATTCGATCCAATGACGCAACTATGAAAAGGTATATTTATTGATTAAAGTTAAAAGCACATAAACCAAGATACCTTTTGATAGTCATACAAAGACTAATTTATTCCTGACAAGGCACATAATTGAATTGTCAACTGCACAACGAAGTGTTGGTTACAAAGCGAACATGAGCTCGTGAGATTTCGTCCTCATACTTACAACCATGGCCAAAAATCTATTGACACGCCTTTGCACAATGCTGCGCTTCACAAACGAAATAAAATTTGTCCACAAGAAAAGGAAGGCAAATTACGGCAGGTTGGCGGACAACCTTTGGGAGAAAAGTTGTGTTTTTGTCGATGTGTCTGCAGGGCGCAATAGATTTGTGTCTCCCCAAGTTTAGTTTCTCAATTTCAATAGTTTACTGTCGTCTATTTCAACAATGTTTCGATGCTAATAGTAGCATTATCATCCGAGTAAACTGGCAGTAAAATGCAGCTGGTAGCAATTTACAGAGGGCTGAAGTCAATACTACGCGTAACTACAACGCATAGAGTATTCCCAACACTTAGTATTCAATTAAGCGTTCTTAGTTGATGCCTCACACCCATTCAGAAGTTTTTCGCAGAACGGTTTTCTTTGATTTTTTACCCTGCCACCTCCTTGAAAAACATGAATAACTGCCAATTTTTTTTACTTTTTTGCGATGGAACTTGGTAGATAGTTAAATTGTGATATTTATCTTTATAGTATTGTTACGTGCTTGTTAGGGGTCTGGGACCGAGGCAGAAGAATTAAAGGTACTTTCCCACTGGAAAATCCACGATTTTTTTCATTAAGTCTGTAATGTGCCTTAAAGTAAAGCTGACCCAGCAGAAATGCTTAGAGCCTAGCTATAGATGCAAAACCACCCTGGAACACTAAAAGCTTGCAAAGAAACCGAAAAAACTATTTTCCCAAATTTCAAATTTTCGAAAATTTGTCACCTTACTTTTGATATGACGTCACACACCCATCTGCAAATGACCTTAGACAATTTTTCTTTCAGAATTCCATTTCTTTGCAATTGTTGGAAAAAGTCATAAAGTTTCGTAGCAATCGACTAAGCGGTTCGGGTTTCCCCAAAACAATGCCGGTGAACAGTAAAGTGAACAGGTTAACGTTTCAATAGTATGAGAGTTCAACAAGATGAGGCTGTTCTCTTAGGCTACGTTCACACTGTTGCAAGCATCTGCTAAATCAGAAAACGCAAACGGTAATGAGCTACACCCATTTTGCGAAAACTGACTTAGATTGGCCTCAAAACTGTTCGCACTACGAACCTATCCTGAAAGGCTGAAACTTCACTGACTAACACTATTGTTGGCTTGACAAGGATGTAATGATGTCGTCGATATAGCGCCCTATTCAGAACACAGCAACAGCATAACTGGTTGACATTAGAGCAATAAGCTATATGCTTACTTTTGACTATGCTAATAGTCAAACAAAGAAAGTCGAGTTTCAGCCCTGCTCCGAGGCAAGACTGAAATCCGACTTGAAACAATAGAAGATGCTCATAATAAGCCGCAACAGATTTTCAGCGAAAAGTAGTGTTTGCTCTAGGCTGTCCTGACAACAGTTAACAGCATTGTGTTGATAACAATGCTATCAGTAGTAAGTCAAGGTCTAGTCATGTTCTGAGGTGTAGTGCGTACGCGGCCTTAATACACGGGGCACACAATATCAGTGTTGACTATGAGATGAACTAAAATCTGGTCGCTTATGTTTCTCTACTAAAAGACGCTGACATCTATTTCAATACCAAAATGAGTTTAAAAGCTGCCTCCGTATTATTTGATTACAAATGTGTATTACAGTATGCAAATTAGCCAATGGAAAAAACAGCATTTCATATCACTCTATCAACTATGCTCTAAACGTGTTTTGAAAATAACCGTCAATCGCTGGGCGTAAATTCGTGGCTTTGGCAATGTCAACGTGAGATGCATTAAGTTTATTCGATTGAATGAATTCTTCTGTAGTGTTTAGTAGCTGGAATATTTAGCAGGTGTAGTGACAGTTCGATTACCAAATGTCACCAGTGCAGATTGTGGCATATAAGCAAATTTAGCCGTACAATTTCTAATAGCCACTAGCAATGGCTGATAGCTACTAGCAATAGCTGACACTATCTGCCGTACAATTTCTAATAGCTACTAGCAATAGCTGACACTATCTGCCGTACAATTTCTAATAGCTACTACAATCGTGGACAAAAATGTTCCGGAATTTTACTATTTGTTGATTGTCGCCTCATATTTCTTGTTCCTCGGTATTGTCATGAAATTTGTTGGAGTGAAGTGGTGTTACACTTATGCATGCGATTGATA
>JAOBRC010656897.1:0-10658 GCA_027575255.1 Scolionema suvaense
AGCAATGAATATGATTCAAGAGTCAGACTTTATATCATAGGATTTTGGATCTTAGGATTTCAGGATTTTCTTTAAATGGTTTGATTACAAACTTATTAAATAAGATCCCCCCTTAAAAAAAATCTTGAGGGAATCTTTGCTGCCCTTGATTCAAACTCCCCCCTTATTTTAAAATGATACAAAAAATCCCCCCTCTTTTTAAATCTAATTTTTCAAGTCCCCCCTTATTTTAAGGGGGGGGGGCAGAAACCATGTACTTTACATATATGTTCTGCATGTTTTATTAGGGATTGTTACCACTTTATTTCTCTCTAGTTTTGCTCATATCAAATGCTCCTGCTCAAGCCAAATCAAAAGATCCAAAGAAAGTGGCGGAGGAGAAGAAGGAAGACGAGAAGTTGAAGAAAAATGGTCCCAAATTGGCTCCATTGGCTGTTCCTGAAGACACGTCTGATATTCGTCGCAGTGATATAACAAAAGGATACAATAGACCTGATGTGCTTCTCCACCATAGAGAAAGGTTTCAGTCGCTTATCTCAGTTGACTTATGTAGCGATGACCTACATGTAGGGTGCAATAACTATAAGGCTTGGTTTAAATGCATGACACAACTGCCTTACGTAGCTGTACCTACAAGGATTTTGTTTAAGGATTCAGCGAGCCTATGTTCAAAGGCTACATTAAGCCTTCATAATGCTCAGTTATTTAGCATGCATTGTGAATTGTGGTGCCTTAAAGAACAAAAGCAGTACCTTTAGAGCACTGTGAAGGCAAGCTGTAAGGAATGAAAAAGCTCGTTACTGCATGTGTTATTGCAGCCTTAACGCACCCGTAAGATGCATAACATCTGCAATAAAGCCTGTCAGACAGTCTTAGTTATAAGCTGTTAAGGCATGTTTATCAATCGTGTGAACCAGGCTTAAATATGGGTTTGCATTTTTTCAGATTTGTTAATTCGAGCTAGCGTTATTTTTGTGCAGAGGAAATCCGGTTTTAAGATCACAATTTCTACGATTTATTCTCATCTTATTCATACTGAGTTTGCCTTTGGTAATTTTCTTGATTTGGTTGGATATGTATGTGATCATCAACTCTATTGTAAGGCCTTCCTGTAGTAACTGAAATGAAAAGTTTTAAAGCTTTGTTTCTTTTGTCCTTAGCAACACCCCGAAACAGGGATTATTGTTTTTTTAAATACTGCTGTTGTAGTCGTTTGACTAGACAGCAAACCAAGCATGAAGACAAACGGCCTATGAGAGAACAAGGATTGTGCTGAAGAAGTGTTCCCTTCTTGTCATAGGACATACCTTCATATAATTCTTTGTGTATCCAGCAATCAGCTTTTTTTTCTGAAACTATACAAGATAGGTCACTTTGCGATTGCTGGTGAAACTTACCTTTTTAATCTTAGACTGCAACTAGGCACAGCATTCATCCTGCATTATTGAACTACGAACCTACTTCATGCAGTATTCACCCTGAGCTATGCAAAATTTTACGCTGGCTGTACCTATGCAAAATATAACTGAAGGTTGTACAGTTGGTATCAGTGTTTATTTAAAGGCTACCATGTTTGCCAACCACCTTGAAAAGTGTAGTTTTTATTCCTTGTGAGCAAACCTCTGGTAGAAATGGCCTCTTTTTATTGAAAATTTTTAAAGAGTTTCACACGGCGTAGTCTTCAACTTACAGAATATGGTAAAAAGGGATTCATTCAGCTACTTTAAAGTATCCTTTTGAGAGTGGTCCTGTTTGGGTTGTGTTGCCTAATTCATTACTGCAGTCTTGTCTACTCACTGTTATTGAGATGTGTTAGAAATATTGTGCTGGTAGATAATCACGCCATAATTTTCTTTTCCTCATAAACTCTTACTTGAACATTATCCAGTATAGGTTCAAGGACTTGAGCTACAAAACCCATGTTTTTTAATTTGTTTTACCCTTCTGATTCTGTTTTATTTAACTGCTTAATTGTTAGGAGGCAAGACACTCTCTACGTCAATACTGGATACGATCGTCTGTCACCAGTACTTTCTGCGCAAGAAGCTGCCCACGATACGGTTTATGTGCCTTTCAACGATGTAACCTCTGAATCAGTTTTCCCTGTTCATAGTGAAGCCGTCATACCAAAGGATAGTTATCTAAGCCCTTCCAAGTTGTACATTGATCAGCCAAAGAAAGGATCAGCGAATTATGATTACATTCCAGTGCAAGCATTCTATACAAATGCAGCACAAAGCATACAGGCGCGATCTACTTCTGAGAAAGTCACTCCCAAAAATCTTGGTGATCCTATTGAATTCATGTACCCTGGTTTAACTGGAGCTCCTATCAGAAAAGGTATATGGCAGTTTATTTGTATTATTTCCAGCATTTGTTGCTCACCTTCTTCTGTTGAATTACTGTTCTTTTACTCAACAGGATTTCTAGAGTTCCTTTTCCTACTTCATGTAAATTTTCTTTGTCTGCAGGGTTTGACAATTACCTTACGCAGTGTACGTAAGTATGTGTACTTTCCGCCTGCTTACGACAATAACGTGCCAGACATACTTCTTCGTGTACGCAAAATTTTTTGTTCTACTAAGCCAGGTTTTTTTCTAACTACTTTCTTTGGTCGGGTAATAAGACATAAGAAACTCAATTTTGCTAAAACTCAATTTTCTAACCAGGCAATTTCCAGTCTACATTCGCCAGTTTAAACCATTTCACTTGGAACTACAACTTGACTGGACAAAGACATTTCAATGTGAAGTGTATGCATGCTTGAAGTATTATACTTCCTAGAGACTTGAGGCATGATTCCATCAAATATATTAGTATTATTTGTACAGACTGCTGTCTAGATTCTTATATATCCAACAAAAACATGCGAAATTTTAAAAATTGAGTTCTCGAAACTCAATATTTTTTTTTAAAAACCGGCCCTGAGCAAAAGTGGCTGGAAAATACCCTGTACTAAGCTCTCAATCTGTACATACCAGGGGTTATTTTAGACCCATGTTGCTATCGACTATCAACGCAACAGCCTGCCCCTCGAGGATGAAAACAATAAGATCCTTTGAAAAACACGAAAAAAAGCTGCCCTTTTTGTGGAAATAGAATGCATGCCCTGCCCTTCTAGAATATGCCATGCATACAATGATCTGCCAGTCTGGAGATTGGTGACTTGAAATCAGAATTGATGCCTGCCTAAGAACCGGAAGCTGCAGTGTGGAGGAACAGTAGCCTGCTGGCAAACTGCTCGAGAAATTAGGCTTCTCTGACAATCTGCCCATCTTCGTACGCTAATGCATATTGCTAGCTCAGTCCGTATTCAATATCCTTGGCCATGCATAATTAATTTCATGTTTGCTGGAACCCGACCATGGTAAAACTCGTAGGGTCGGTGGGTCGGAGTTTTTTTTATTTTTAAATCCTGTCCCAAAAAATGTTTGCAAAGACCAAAATATCAAAAATTTGTTCTGGCAAACAACAGCAGTTTTTCTTCCGATGGTTGTAACACTTACACTGAACAACTTGTTGTTTGCAGCCAAAATAAAAAATTACCTCGCTAGCTTCAATGCCATCTTCAAGCAGTGCTGGCCCTGCAAAACGACTGGTAAATCGAGTCTTGCCTGATCGATTACCAATTCTCAACACACGTGACCTTATTGTCTTCTCTGCCATTTGATTATTGCTGGCACGTATTGGCCAGTGATATGGTTTTATTCTTTGCGCGTACCAAAAACTTTTGTTGTCTTTTCTCTTCACATTAGCTCAGAGTAATGTGTCCACCGTCGTAAACACAGATGGGCACTGAAGCTGCGTAGATCGCCGCCGAAGCTGTTGAAGCAGCTGAACTGGAGTTCATGAAAGCAACTAGGCTTATGGTGCGCGCTATCTTATGCCATGCGTTTAGTAAAATCTTTGAAATTAAGCTTCAAATGCGCAGATCACTGGTCAACATTTCTGCTATATAATGGCATAACGATGCAAGCAAACAACACCACTCAGTGGCACATTTGCAGTAGAAGCTGCAGCTGACAAGTGCCGTGTCAAATTGGGAAAATCATTACATGAAACACTGTGCCAACGAAATGCAGGCATAGTGGGATAAATCTGGATTTGTATGGGTTTGTTAGTATGTGTCCTCTTGCTCATAGTAAGGGTCTGTACTGTTCGGCTGGGAGAGGAGGGGAGGCTGGTAAATCCCGTGTGTATTATTCAGGATGCAGCGAATGTACTATTTATCCTGTCCTCATAAGAGACAGGCCAGCAGATTCGTTCATAAGGTTCGGTCCCCACTGGGGTGTAGGTGCGTTTAAGTGCGTCAAAATGTGTGCGACTGGAAGGTAGACACTAGTGGGGACGTGGTAAAACCCAAGATTCACCCACACTAATTCGGCTGAATGCAGTTAGACGCCCAGAATGTTTTTTAATGCGCAAATAAAAAAAATTTGATATGCGCCTTTAGCTGCGCCTAGATCGTATCTCACATCAAAGGCTTTTCCAGACAAGCGGACCTTGATTGCTCTGGTAAGGCAAGTTTTTAGGAATGTAAAAACGCAAATAAACGCCAATGGGGACATGAAGTCAAAATGAGCTGGGCTAATTGAGATTAACGCATATAGATGCTCTTAACCCCTAACCGTATCCCTGCTGGGCTTTTTGGGCTCCTTAGAACTGGGGGGAGGGGGGAGGCGGAATCCTGAATAAATTTTGTTTCCAATAAGCTATAAGCATGAAACTTGATATGTAAGTAGGCCCATTTGTGAGGAACATAATGACGTAAAGTTTGGTCCCAAAAATTGCAGGTGACAATGATGTCATTTGTTAAGGTCACATAGGAATCTATTGTTTTCAGGATTTTGTCATCAGAGTATTGCCAACGGTGGAAATTGGCCCCAACTCCATACAAAGCATCGAAAAGGCTATGAAACATAAACCAAAATATTCCTCGATAAATTCTATGAAAACTCACCAAGTTTCACAGCATTTGGTTCAGCGGTTTATCAGCAGCGATAGTGGTAGGGTAGAGTGGGGAGCGGGGGGCGGAATGCATCCCCTCCCGCCAGAAGTGATAGGGTTAAGTGTTCCTGCCGTAATATTTGGCATAGATACGTTGTGGGTAATCAAGGCACAACTTGCTAAGGAAAGGGTATGGTTAGAAATAGTCTTGATTAGTCAAACAGAGGCATATTCCCGTGTTTTTCACAAGGAACCGTGGCATATGCCTGAAATGTGGGTTGCAAGTTCAGCAAACGTCTTTGAGACGAGCAGCAAGATGGCGGGCAGAGGCAAGGGCAATGCTCCTGCCGGAAATCATGGGGTTTTATCTTGGAAACTGACTCAGAATTGTCTTCTCTGACCAAGTCTGACTCAGGAAAAGATAATTATGTAACATGTGTAGAAGGAACGGGAAGAGGATTTATTAGAGATGTATGTCATATGCGTGCCAGGGCTTATCTGGCACCTGCATTGCAAAATTATTTTGCATTTTGTTCGGGCAAGTGACTTTGTGGCAGTATTATTATAATAATATCACCTTATACATATGTGCGATGAAGTGGATATTCACTGCTCCTGAAGCTATTATAAGGATTCTAAGCACCAAACAGAATCGTACTATATGTCCTACTATATGTTGCATTTTCATCATATATATTGGTATGTCAAAAAATGTTAATTTTGCCAAAAAATAGCAACTTGTTAACTGCAGTGCGCGCCCTAAAAGTCACGCTTAAGGGACCCTAGTGGGGACTGACCTATAAGACACCATAAATATGTATCTAAGTTGCTTTCTTCAGTATTGCTTTCCCACTCCCCAGCATCTACTGCCTCATTCTGTTCATTCTATCATAGTCACTCTTGAAAAAACTCATTTCCTATATGCATGTGCTGCTGTGAAAATTTTTGTTTACCTTTGAATTGTGGCAGGCTTCTGTATTGTGACTCCATTGCAGATCTGCTCTATATAGCAGCTGGTACACAACAAACGAAGGCTGTGTGGTACAGTGTAAGAACATGAACAAGTATTGGCCAATCACTCAAAGAATCCAGTTATAATGATCTGTAGCAGCATTGAATGAAAAATATCGCCTGTGCAGAATAACAGCCAAACCCAAAAACTGGTAGGACAAGATGAATACAGTAGCAACGACGTTCTGAAAACCATCTTAAGAATTTAATGACAGATGACCACCATAAGGATGAAAAATTCCCTGGAATTCGTAGGTCAAACCACTATAAAAATCAGGGTACAAATCGGGAAATGAAGCTATCAACTTCAAAAACCTATGCCACTAGAACTACAGATAGAGCTCATAAAAAAGAGAAGTATGGCGGCTCAACGAAAATCAAAACACTAGTTGAACTGTGTGCAAGACCTGTTCTAAGAGTACAAGCTGCATTCAACTAGTTTAGGAAAGGGCAGATTTGAGTCTGATTTTTTCCTTGCTGCAAAAGGGTGCTCTCTTGAGAATTTTAGGAAGGCCGCATCCAATATTCAGACATTTCTTCTCTCTTTAATTGGGCCTAGCCACATATAAAGACCATAAAGAAAGATTGTTGAAATAGATTGGTAGAACAGCATTGGAACATTAAAAAATCAAGATCAATACATAGAAATGCATATTATGCTACTGAAAGTGCCTTTTAGTGCTGTTTGCACCCAGAATCACGCCTGCTGTAGAATATTTGTAGTAGATTACCACATTGATGTGATCGCAGGAAATTTCACTTGGAAGTCTGACTTGGTCAAGCCAAATGCATTGCCCAATACATACAGCATGTATCAGCATGTATCTACACCCACCCACCCCCGCCCCCCACGGCATACACATTTATATGTTGTAGGAGCAGGGGTTTTCAGCCAACTTTGTAGCTACGATATAGCAGTACCTCTTATCAATTTCCATGGTCTTTGCCCTTCCTTTATAAGTGATAATAACCACTGTTTCCAAACTATAAACCACTTTCCAAATTACTTCCACAATACACAAATGATGTGCACATTCATTTGTGCGTATTTTCTGAGCACTGTGAGGAAATACACATCTGTTTTCAGGTAGACAGCATGTGCATAAATGTAGAAACTTTGTTTCATGTCCAAAATTTGGACATGAAAATGTTTTTGTTTAGTTTCATCAGAACTGAGTCGCCATTTCTATTGATATATATTCATAAATTGGTTATGTTTTCGGTATACCTACAATAAAGTTGTGCTTATATACCTCTTTTGCAGGGGTCACTTTTATGTGCCTGTGGCGAATGCCAGTCCTCACCAAGGCATGTTTTGATGACGATCTGTGTTTGTGGATGAAGGAAAACCTTGGCACTGAACTCGAAATCAAGTTTATTGCATATATTGGACCAAAAGTCTTTGAATTGACTGGCAGTTTTATTGCTAACATAGACATAAATGAGCACCTGCGGTTTCAACATTTCAAGTTTATTTTGAGAATTGGAGGCGAAGGAGGAGGATTGATTCGGCTGGAGTGTCAGTTGCAGTTAAACTGGAAGGAATTCAGTGATAATTCTCTGATTTTCGCAGGTAAGAACTTCAGATCGTTATACCTGTATGCCTCACTGCAACCTCTCTCATATAACTAGCCATTATTGTAATAGGGACCTACCTTTAGGGTGGTAAAGTTAAAAGGTAGAGACCCCTTTCTCAAACCATTATTTAATTTTGCATATTGCTCAACGATGAATATGCAAGTTTTTCCAAGAAGGGCCACTTTTGAAATGAAGTGAATCACAGTTCGGGATCATAAACAAGATGCAGTAGTACTCTAGCGCTTAATTGGAAGGGCCGTGTTCTATTGAACTCATGAAATTTCGTTTTTGGACTCCTGTTTAGCGGAAGAGTCCTATAATATGATGCCTGTCCGTCCTTCCGCCCTTCTGTCCTTCCATCACCAACGCATTTTCCTGGATAACCGTTGAATGAATTTTTCTGAAATTTGGTGTGAAACTGACAATCCGTAATTGACAAAAAGTGATGGAGCCAGAATTTTGAAAAAATTTTTTTTTTGGCTTGCAAGTGGCAATTTATGCCCGAAAATGGCCATTTTTAGGGTTTATTAAGAATATTTCGAAATCTGCTCTTTACGTTTTTGTGGTTTTTGGTGTGAAACTACTGGGTAGTAGTAGTTATATTGTGGACCACGTGTCATATCTGGGAAAATTCTTGTTCGGCTTGCAGGTGGAAATTTATACATGCCCAAGACAGGAGTTTTTCATGGTTTTTTCCAAATAAGTCAAAAACTGTTCATCCTATTCTAGTCATTTTTGGTGTGAATATAAGGGGCATTTCTACACATGTTTTGAACCGTATGTCATGTCTCCTGACAATCTTGTTAGGCTTGCGGATGGCAATTTATGTCCAAAAATAATGATTTTAAAGGTTTTTTCCATGTGTGTCATGAACGGTTAATCTGCCTATTGTTATTTTTGGTGTGAATATTTGAGACAACTGTATGCATATTATGAACCTTTTGCCATGTCTGCCAACACTCTCGTTTGGCTTACAGGTAACCTGGGGACCAAGCTGTGAGGTTATCACTCTGCTCTGCTTCGACTCAGCTCACTCGTTCAACACACAGCTTGGACGAACCTCGTAGGAAAAATGCCGTCGAAATACTCGAACCCTTAGCGATAATTAATCCGTAGATGTCCATTTCAACCAATGAAACCGTTTCTTATTGCAATTGACAATTGCGTGCACGTGGCTTTCGAAACAATTGCAGCGAAATCATTTTCTGATTAGACTATAGCGCCTTATGATGATAGTGTGCACCAATCAGAATACAGGGATTTTGACAGCACTTTGAAGCGTCCAGAATTGGACGCAGAAATTTCCTGTGAGGATCTACCAAGCCCGGAATGAGCAGAGCAGCGCCGACGCTAGGAGTAAGCAGCGTAGAGAGTGAGGGGCTTGGCACCCAGGTCAGCTTACAGGTGGCAATTTACATCCAAACATGGTGTTTTTCGTGGTTTTTTATCTGAAGATGTCGAAAAGTGTTCATCCGATTCTTGACATTTTTTGGTTGAATATTTGGGGTAACTCTATACATGTTTTGAACCATACGCCATATCTCCTGACCGTGTGGTTTGGCTTGCAGGTGGCAATTTATGTCCAAATGTGGCGCTTTTTAGGAGTTTTTTCTATGTGTGTCGTGAACAGTTAATCTGTTTATTCATCTTTTTGGTGCAAATGTTTGAGGCAACTGTACGCATCTTATTAACTATTTGCCATGTCTCCAGACAATCTTGTTTGGTACGCGGGTGGTAATTTGCGTCGGAAAATATCTGTTTTCAGGTTTTTTTACCAAATGTGTTAGTAGTGGTTTATCTTTTCATAATTGGCGTGGATCTTAGTGGCAACAAAGCATATGCTATGACCTTATGCGTTCTTGTGAGTGGCAAGTTATGTCAATAATGGCTGTTTTAGGGTTTTTTCATAATGTTTCAAGAACACTTCATTATGTTTTTGTGATGTGTCATGCAAATCTTATGGCTAACATGCTATTCTCTTCTTGGATCTGATGCAGCGATTCTCAATTATGTTTGCGGGAGTCCACTAATTATGCGACTTGTTTTTTATTCAACTGTGGTGACGCGATAATCTGCCTGTTGGACATCTGATTCTGAATAATTTGTCTGTATGCCCTACGATCAAGAAGGTACAACTGTTTATTGTAAAAATTCACAACTTGAATCTGTGTTTAAGCGAAATGTTAACAAAAGTTTACTGTGATAGAGCTTTAAGTTGAAGCTTTTTGTTTCGTTGATGCAGTATCATGCATGCAGTAAAACCTGTCAGAGAGTTCCACTTCAAGGATAGAGCATTAATGTGTGGCCAAAGCTATTTTAAAATGCAGAGAGTTTTTAGTCTTGATCGAGTGCCCTCTCACATTATTTTCATAGCACGTTTGTGCACAGTCTGTCAAGAGGAAAACTCAGGGTATTCCTTAGAACAAGGTTGACTGTTCTTTTATGAGTTATGATTTTATTACGTGCACCTCAGCTGGCAGCCAGTTTAGAGCCTGACTGGGGTTGGCGGGCCCATCCTCGGTTTTATTACGTCAATGTTTTAGACAGTTTTACATTTGAACTGTACTAAGAACAACTACTATTTTGACTTGAAGCAAGTTCAGTACACCTTTTTTATACCCACCACTCTCGAAAAGTTGAGCACGGCATCCACCAATTCTAAATTTCCAGCCTGAAGTGAGATAGTATGATTGCCCACAAAAACCATTTGCTGATTTCATCAAGTTTGTACAGTCATGACCTTTAGTTGAATGGCGAAAGCTTGATAGTTCATATTTTTGGTCGTATTCTCCTGCAATAACATCTACTGGCTTCTACCATGTATCAAAATAAACATAAGCCACCAAAAACCTTCGACTCTGACAATTTCAAGTAGAATAAAACAAAAGTTATCCCGATTAACAGTGTACTTGAGTAAGTTTAAGATTCAAACAAAACTCAAGAACTGATCTTTACCCTTTTCAACTTGGGGGGGGGTGGGGGGCGGATTCCGCCCCTCCTCCGGTTTTTCGAAAATTGCTGCTTTTTGGAAGCATGCTGCATTTTGAAACTTTTGGAGAATTCCTAAAATTTATTGAGACATGTTCTGAGCATAAAATCAGGTTCCAAAAATTTTTTGTTTG
>JAOBRC010657008.1:0-10658 GCA_027575255.1 Scolionema suvaense
CTGGTACAAAATCAGTACGATCATTTGTCACCACAGCAGGGTATATATATATATATATATATCTAATTTGGAAATCCGAGAAAAATATTTCCACTGTTTCTTTGTGTTTGACAACTCGTAGTACTAGGTTTTTTTAAGTAGCTTTTATAATTAACAAAAAATGCGTAATTCGATTGAAAAATTATCCTGTCATTTCTCCAGCACCCACGAATTTACGACGGTATTTGGGTTTAGCTGGAACTGAACAACTGAAAATAATGTATTTACTGAGAGAAATACCGAGAGGTCCTTCGTCACTTATTTCCAACCCTAAACTAGCTGTGGTCCTCTCACTGAACCCAGTACCCAAGACCCAAGCCGAAAACAGATACCTTTCAGCTGGTTGGATCTTTGCTAACCTGAAATCATCTCATTTTAACAACCTCAAGTGAAGAAATTATTTGCGGAAGAAATCTTTACCGAAGAAATTTCTGCGGAATTTATATTTGCGATTTTGGCCTTTTTTCGCAAAATTTTCTTCCGCAAATTCTGCTGGTAGTTGGCCAATAGCAAAATTTCTTCCGCAAAATTTTCATATTGAGCTGAACGCAAAATTTTATTCTACAAACTTTTACAGCTTTCTCATTCCGGCAGAAGTCTTCCTCTTCCTTTGGGGCGTTAATAAAGAATACCCAATCGCAAAAATTTGTTCCACAAAACTGAACAAACAGCTTTCAATCACAAAAATTCCTTCCACGAATAATTTCTTCCCTTAAGGTAAGCATAAAGGAGTGCACTGTTGCAGCACATTGGCCCAAATCAGTTTTACAGTTCGTTTCTTCCCACCTTAGACGTTCGATTTTGGTCAAAGCAAAGGGTACGTATATGGGTAAAATATGATTATATCCTTTTATACCCAAATTCAAACTTGTCTTTATGCTCTGTTTTCAACACCATTACAACCGGCCGGGAAAAATTATGGCCCGCTGACTTTTGCAAGCCGTAGTGATATATGTAGTTGATACTGTCAACATATATGAGAATGTTTAGTTGTGTCTTCTCTGTAACAGCTGTTCTTGTAAGTAAGCCAGTCATCCTCGCATATATTTTTTTATTTTGCTTCAAAAGTGATGCATTCATGTTATTTTCAGGGCAAGTAAGGACTACTGGCAAAAATTGATACCCACTGACGGTCTCTCTCATTGTCAACCTGACGAGCGATACACGGAGGATAAGACTGCCTCATCGTCAATGAGATGATTGATACACAAAGGATAGATCTCCCAAACTTCTGTGGAATTTGTTTCTACGACAGTAAAGAACGTTAGTGACGTTAACACCGCGAGAAATGGCATGAAAAACCGCTGCTGCATATTTTTGATGGGTCTATTTTAAAAATGAAAGTGTATGTTAATATGGTCCTATATTTATTTGTCATTCTATCTATTCATGATTGGTACGATCCTCTCCCATACAGGTGCCTGGCATCATTTTGAAGAAGAACAAATTTAGAAAAGAAAAATATAGAAATACGATGCACTGGTTCTCCTTTTTTTTGTGGGGGGGGAGATTAATTTTTGAAATGCAACAACCTCTGAATAACGCTCGTTGAAAAAACTTTGTCAATAGAAATGACTTTGCTTGACCATGTTTTTCGTTGTAACTGGTTGCAACGTTGCAGCTTTTCACCAAAGATAGTATTTAGTGATTGGCCTCACTGTAGAATCAGAAGTGCCGAAGTTTGCCACAGTATTGTTGAAAAGTTTGAGGAGCGAAAAGAGTGTGACCCATACGTGCAAACCTACTTTTGTAGAGCGTTTGTTTTTGCGCCTTTAATTTATGATTGCCTCGACTAGCGTGGAAAATAATGAGCCAACAGCGGAATCAGACTTGGGTAAGCGAGTTACAAAATACTGATCAGAAGGTTGCATTGTTCTTCAAGGAATCATGTGCGATGGAGATAAGAAGCATTTAATTACAACCACAAGTTTTACATTCCCCATTTCATAAAGTTTGCATTCAGTAAGAAATCCTTCTTGCATATTTACATATCCCTTTCCACTTGCCACTGAAATATTCTTCTCTACCTTTCTCTCACTCTTCTTTCGGTCGTCCGTCACGTGGTTTCAGTTGCTTCCAATAATCTTTGTTGGCCCTGTGTGCGACAATCAAATATTAAAGCATTTCCAGCTTTTGTTGGATGAGGTTCTTTGAGAAATCTTTTATCCGTTGACTATGTACCTAACATAGCCGTGGCAGACTACTTAAATTAAGTACTCTAAATTCCATACTAAGTGGCCGGGGACGGGTGGTCATAATAATCGGGAGGGGGGATCTAAGCAATTTAAGAGTTCAAGAAGGAGTGGTCGAAGTCCAAAAGACTTATGGGAGTTAGTAAGCTCTGTAACTTAATACATATGATCCAAAGTACAATTTGGTTGAACTGAGTAGTCACTACGTTGTATGCTCTACAAAACGAGCCAAAGAGATTTAAAGCAACTCAAAAATGATAAAATTAATAAACGGGGTAGGGGGGTCAAAATAGGGTCCTAAAGGTGGCCACAATACATTTAATTTTTAGAGTAACGTTTATAGCAGAAAATGGCGCGAGGCAACAAAAATAGCTAATATGTTTTCACAAATCACCATTTTAGAACAATTTTCGAGCGTGAAGTTTCACGAGAGCAAAAAACTGGAAATTCGAAGGGAAAGAGCATTAGTGGTAGACAATAGCTGGAACTTATATGCAAGTTTTGTTCTTGATTTTTTTTGGTAAGAAATTTTGAAATCTTGCTGTAGTTGGTATGTATTCCACCTAACACCAACCTGAATCTCTTGGTTGTTGCTGATGTTCATGAAATAGCTTCAAAAATTTTAGAACTAACTCATTGTGAAAAGAGAGGAAGTTTTCTCGAAAGTACATTCCACTTTCTTTCCACTGGATTCCGCCCCTCCTCTTCCATACTTCAGAGTTGGTAACATTTATGAGCCTACAATTCAGCAAACTTATTACACATTACATGATCTACAATTTGGCACAAAAATTTGGTCACTGGGCTGCAAGTGGCAACGGTGACGTCATCAGCTATGTCTGTAGACTAGAAATAGTCGCTTCTAACTCATAAATAGTTCACAAAATTATCAAGTCAACTCTTCCTTTACCCATGAGAGTGCATATCGAGCCAGACTGCAGTTGAGTAGCTATCAGATGAGAGTTGCAGCGTGCGTGGTGAATGTGTTCGGGTTAGAAGGGACTACACTAGTCTACCATGTCTGGAAAACAGTAGATTTTCTTTGTTTTAACGTATTACATGCCACAGGTTGTAAATTAGTCACTATTGTCGAGAGATAACGCAAATTTGTTCTAAGTGTAACACTACATTAATAAATTTTTGCTTTTTTGCGCATTTAACGAGATAAACATGTTTTGAGTGACGTCACAGGCTCATTTTGCATCCAATCGCTTGGAACAAAAGGCCTGCCATTGGAAATAGGTCAACGTTTTTGCGCCAAAATGATCTTAGGTAAGTTCTATGAAAACTCACCAAGTTTCGGGCAAACTTACTGAGGCGTTCAGGAGTGTTGGGCCTAATTATGGTGACCCCACACTCCCTCCCCACCCCCTCTGTAGAAATACGGCTAAATTTCTTTCAGATAAGGAAAGCTGACTCTCTGCATAGAGCTGGCGAGCTGAAGTTATTGCTCTGATACATGCAATACCGTAATGCCTCGAATAAGCGCCCGGGCGCTTACTCAATTTTTGGAGCTTTTAGATAGGCGCTTATTCGAGGGGCGCTTATTTAAAAACACAGATATACTAGTAGTTTAAAAAAGGAAAAACTTCCCATCTTCTTGTTATGAAAACGATAAAAGTAAGCATGAAAACTAAAATAAACTGTTGTATTCATTCAACAATTCTTGCGAAGTCGTCTTTTGATTACTTTCCAGCCGAAAATTCGAATTAGCGCAGGTTTCTGAAGATAAAAGGATGGGTGCTTATTCGAAGGGGGCGCTTATTTGAGGGGGGGCGCTTATTCGAGGAATTATGGTATACACGACAAACTGACCTTTCTCGGACCCACGGTTTCGCATGTGATGCTAAACGCACTCCCCACATTCCGTGCTTTGCTGATGCTGCTGGTAAACGCCCACGTTCTTTGTTCAACTAAAAGAAGCAATCAAGCAATTTTTCTTTGAAGAAGGGAAATGTGCTTGTAAGGTACGATAAACAATAACAAATATCAGCCTCACTGCATGGAGTGCGAATATGCAAAAGTACAAACTAGACAAGAATGCCACGCTGGCGTATGCAATGCAGGCCAAAAAACTGATCACCTACGCATCAATACATTGAAGCTACATGACAGCACTCCAGAGCACATGGATATTTCTCTGATTTGGAGCCACGTGGTGCTTATGGTAAACATTCACCGTAGCTATACAACAACTAATCAGATTATAGTAGTTTTCAACAAGACCACTTGAGTTCCACCAATCATTGTCGATTCGGTAGAAATTTACACTTTCTGCAGCTCTCCCATACCTAAGACAAAAGACATCTTACGTACAGGATAGACAGTAAGCCATGCAGCAAGCTCAGCTTGCCAGCGTGGCAATTAATCAACATTGCGTAACTGTATTAACAATACAGAATACAAAGCGCAAAAAGACAAAAAAGCGAGTCAGTTACAGGTGAGAGACGGCAAATGAGAAAAGGGCAAATAACATAGAGACATAGATGTCTTATATGAGGTTTAATCATTTTGCTTCAGAGGGAGGGGTTTTAATTATGGTAGCAGTATCATATGGGACCCGCGTACCAAGCAAGTCTGAAGCAAAATTTCTGTACTTCATCATAATTTAACCTGCACAACAATCAATCAACTACATCCTCGCCTGTTTTTTATCAGATTTTCCGATTTTCGTTTGATCTGGTAGGTATTGGCCTTTCTTTTAAGAAGTGACGTCTCACATTTACGAGAACTGTTGAGATCCCTCGAATCAATACTTTCATCCTTTGATGTCAATTTAGAAGTCTGAAGTGATAATGGAATGGAAATGCATGTGCGATTTGCAACTCGTCACGATTGAAAAAATCTTGGATTAGAAGCACATTTGGTGTTAGAATAAAAAAATATTTCCGTCACGTTCGCATAGTCACGTATAAGAAAGCTTTTAGAAAATGTAGAATCTCGCAGTTTAAGATAGTAAACCCTTATTAGCCTTGCACAAAAGGGCTTGCAAAAAAGCCTCTAAAATATAGGAAATGTCACTAAAATTTTAGGCAATACTGAAACAGATTACTGCTAATGTCTGATCATCGTCCACAGTTGCTATTATCGCTTTACGCAACGAACTTCGTTTCTGCCCCAGCCCTTTCCGCACCAGCCATTTCCACACCACCATACATACCATAAAGGAAGCAAGCACCAGCAAAATGGACCAATTTTCTCACCTCCTCAGCAATAGCTCTGATATGATACGGTTCAGTACCACAACATCCACCGATGTATCTCGCACCAAGATCGTACGCTGCTCTTGCAAATTCGTGAAACTCCCAACGCGTGCAAGTCCTTGGTTCCATTGCTTCAACAAAACATAAAAAATCATTTACTAGAGAAACCTAGTTTTGGTTATTTTTACAGAAATTTCATGGTTCCAACCTTTTTTTGTTTTTTGGAATTAAATGTATTCAACACTCTCTTTCAGTGTTCGTGCAAACGTATTATGCACCAGATATCCACATACCGTAATGCTTCGACTGATCGCCCTCTTCTTTTAAACGCCGCCCTCGAGTAAAGGCCCCCTTTTCAGGAGATTTTTCAATAAACGCCCCCTCTATCAAAAGCCCCCTCGAATAGACGCCACCTCTAGAGGGGCGTTTATTAGAGATACACTAACTAACACATGTAAAACTACTACCACCACTACATTATTTCTTCAGTTTTGGGGCTTTTATTTCTTGTAAGTATATGGAAACATGAAAAAGTTAGTGTATATTGCAACCTAGTGTATATTTCATTGATATATAAAGTTTATACGTACGAAGAAAATATAAATTTCAAAAAATCTAATAGACGCCCCCTCTTCTAAACGCTCTCTTCGAATAGATACCCCCCTAAAAAGTCAAAAAAATTGATAAACGCCCCGGGAGTTTAATCGAAGCATTACGGTATATTACAAGGGCATTGCGATACTAAATATTTAAAGAACTACGTATAAGTAAATGGTCTCTCAATCTGATTGGTTAACCATGTGTTTATGAATGTTTTTTACCCTGCAGCACCCAAACGTTTTGGACCATGTGAAACCTGGGAGAGGCCCAACACTTGAATCTACAATTTTTTATTCAATTTGACTCAGATGTGGGGCAGTCGATCTGAATCCTTTGCAGATGCATTGCATGATGTGATAGATTTTTGTATCAGACAAAAAGTTTACCTATGTCGTCACGCTTTGAGCAAAAACGGATGTATAAAAAGGTGATTTCATGGCTGGTTCATTCCTTATCAGGAAGCTCAAAATTTCATGTGCTGAGTTATTTTGCATTTAGAAATTATTGTTCTTATTTGAACTTACCCGCCCTTTGAATCCAAAATTTGGGCAATTGGAAAAGATTACTCAGTTCGTGCCAGGGAAGAAACTTTTGCGTGAATCTATGCTCGAGATTGATAGCTTCACATTGGCAATCATTTTTCAGACAAGCTAGGCAGACAAGAATAACAGAACTGAGGAAAGAAATTTGGACAGTCTTACCGAAAGGATTTTCAGGTAGAGCTGTGAATCCCTCCCTCGTACCATCATGAGTCCTGTAACCGTTTGCTTGAATAATCAAATGTTTTTTAATTCCTGCAGATTCTAAGCTTTCCTTCACGATTTGTAAAGTACGAATCGACACGACCGGGCCAAATCCGCAGTTGATACCAACCACATCTGCACCAGCTCGAGCCATCCGGATGGCACATTCAGATGTAGGGACATTTTTCATGTCACCTTCTGGTCCGATACACATTGATGCGCATACTGGTTTTCCACCTTCTCGTAATACTTCAATCGCCCATTCTATTTCTTCAATGCAGTCGAAATACTGAAAAGAATTGTATTCATTTACAAGGTTCCTAAAGGTTTTGCTCAATTTTTTCCCCTGACTTTGGCGAAAATAACACCTTTTACCCGTAAGTTTAAGGTAAAATATGCCCATTTTTCCCTGACCTGCCATAATTTGTTCATGTTTTTTCCAGAATCTGTTCTCGATAAAATGTCACGTCTTGCTCTAAAACACAGATCGCGGAGACCAAAGCCGAATCGACATCTTTTGTACTAAACAAGCACTTTTTTAATGCCGTGGTAACAAGAAAAGGAGTGCATGCTACGTCAAGCGCCACAAAAAGCAATTTTAAATTTCATTCTGCGAAATTCACTTGCAAAGCATGATGGATGCACATATCACAATTTGTTGCTTTGCCGTGATTCTATACCTAAAACATTTGCAGCATATCAAAAACTGCAACTAAAAATAACAAGAAATTCATGGATAATTCAGAAAGAGGAAGCTAACTGCAACTGTCTATTTGGATAGTCTGATTTTAAATTCCCATCTTTGCCCTTAGCCCCATGCTAATTCTCGTCCTGGTTCTTTTTTGTCCTCTCTGGTCTTCACATTTTCTCTTCAACGCAGACGAGACTCCTCTTCAGTTTTTTATGGCACTTACAAAGTCGTGATCAAGAGGACTTCAAGTTTTCTCTTCCAATTTTTGCCGAGTTGAAACAATTTATGCATTCAGCGCATTCTTCTCTTCCTACTTCTTTGTCGTAGAGTTACTTGCTTGTTCCACTAACTTAGTTTGACAACGTTAACGGGCAGATTTGCAAGAAAGAAGCGATTTGCTAGAAATTTCTTTCGTGTCAGATTTTAGGTAATAAATATGGCATGATCTATGAACGAAGTCTTTGCTTCAGAAACTTTAGGTCGCAGTTCCTCATACTGAAGTCTCACTAGCCTAGTCTCGCAGCAGTCTTCGTTCTCGCTCCACATTTTTGTTGGACGTTTACATATCCATTCGCACTGAGGAGCAAACTACAGATGCCAGAGAGAAACGGCAAGAGAAGAGGTTATCACTTGGCAGTTGCTTGGCCATAGGTCAACATCAAAATCAACAAGTATAGCACAGCTGAATATACTTCTCGATGTCAATGCTGTCATTAAAGTAAAAGTCATGCAGTTTTGTTGTGGAACATTCAGATGAGTCGTAATGCTCTAAATACAACCTCTTGCCTTCTTGAAACCCTGAATCATCAAGAGATGAAAATAACAGTCCAGAAGACTGAGTCGGGAATGTCGCCGTAGCCAAAGAACTCTGCCAGGTACTGAAATCGTTGTCGAGGACTTGGAACCACCAAGAATGAAGGCAAATTCAATTGGCGGTTGCGATCTGGTGCATGCCACTGCTGCTGAAATTTTGAGCTCTATCAAATGCAGCAAGATATACTTCATTTTGTTATATCTGAGTACTGGCGATCCTAGGTAGCAATCTGATGAGAGTCCAATGCAGAGGCACATACATCAGTGATTGACTTTAAGAGCGCTTCCTTGAAGCAATTTGTCTCAGTATAGACCCGATGAATCTCCAAGAAACGAGGAATTTTCGTGGATGCAACTTCATCAGCAATTTCGATTGGAAGTATTTTTTTGAGCAACAAAGCCAAGACTGATATCTTTTACTAGTGCAAGCCAGTTCTTTTTGTTGTAAAGATAATTTTCTTTTAAGTCAAGCCATATGTACAATTTAGGATACCACGAAACTGGACTGAGCGATACCAGGAATCCACCTTTAATTTGGGAAATTGAACGAACAAAGCATTCAGAAGAAAGTAAACTCATCTATGAAAAATGCACGGAAAACCTACATGGTGAAATATTTACTCATATTCACATCCTTTTGTGACGGGAGGAATGTAAACCCATGGGAAAAAGGACACATCCGCAGAAAATTGAAATATCTGACAAGCCTATTTCAGTACCTTTTCGATGGTGTTACAATGTACACTTTATAGGGCGACTTCAAGAAACGAGTAATTCATGAAAATTTCCCTGACCGCAATAATTTCAACCTAAAATTCCCTGACTTTTCCAGGTTTTCCCTGACTACTGTAAAAACTACCCCTTTCCCAGGTTTTCCAGGTTTCCCAGGTCCTGTAGGAACCCTGATTTAAGTCAGGTTCCCAAATCATAAAATCGTAGACACTCCTTTAGTGGCGTAAATTTTTCGCTGAAATCAACAAAACAGAAACCATACTTTTCTCATTGTACGCGCATCAGAAATTGGCGTGGTCTCACTGACCTCATCAAAGCAAAATGTACTGTTGTCTCCATGACCTCAACAAAATAAAGACTATCGTGGTCTCAATGACCTCAACAAAGCAAAATGTACTGATGTCTCAATGGCCTCAACAAAATAAAGACTATCGTGGTCTCAATGACCTCAACAAAACAAAATGTACTGATGTCTCAGTGACCCCGACAAAATAAAGACTATTGTGGTCTCACTGACCTCGGCAATCAGGAAGTCAACATTATGTTTCTGGTAATCTTCTAGCTGCTGTCGGAATACTTTTTGAACTTCAATCTTTTCTGCACCAGAACTGTATTGAGCTGTCTGAGAAACTCCTCCAGCTACAAGTGCCCCGCCCGCGTCAGCGACTTCTCTCGCGATAGCACAAGCCGAACGGTTGATTTCAGCAACCTAAAAGTGGATTTATTATCTATGAAAAAAGAAGAACGAGAGAGGATGCGTATTGACAAGTTTTACTAGTCTGTGTTTATTCCAAACCAACTAAACGTTTTACGCGAAAATTTATTAAGTTTACAAGTATTAATATCAAGATATAAGACATATTGTCCTTGAAGAGCTTACTCGAAGCTAGCGAACAAATAAGAAAACATTTTCAATGCACGCTTATTTTTTAATAGGCAACGTTATAAGCAACACGAGGCTCAAATCTTTGAAAAGGTTTAGCAACAGCCAAGGAACACCCCAGCCTGGTCGAGGCTCAAAAATAAAAATGTAGAAGACAAAGGAAATGCTTACAGAAAATGAATTAGACGCTGCTTGATTTTCTGATACTTCCAGTTTGTCGTCCTCGGCGTAGAATGTAAACGTTTGCATGACGTCAGCACCGGCGCGAAGAAATTCTCGATGCAACTGACGCACTGAAAAAAAAGAAAGGGCCGAAATTTTAAGTGCTTTTTTTTATTGAATGCACTTTTTCGGACAAATGCTTCAGACGTCTCAGCTAAAGCTCAAAATTAAACCCCAAGACGAACCTGACTCATGCTTAAGTCAAGTTTCCCAGGAAGATGAAATAAACTAAAAAATGCTTTTAGTATTCTAATGATGGGAGCTTTCTATGGGATAGATAAATACTAGGCTTGACTGCTAAGCGGTTCATGCGGTATAGCATACTCGCCGACTGGACTAAGAAATGCCATTTCTCTGATGTAGCACATAGGAGCACGTCAGATGTGCAGAAGTCTCACGAGGCTAAAAATCGGTAGGAAATTTTTCCGATGAGAGCTTTCGTATTTGCGTCTTACGTTCTTAAAAACTTTATTCCGTCAAAAAATGGTGGAAAATGAGGATGTTCACTCTGCACAATACCGCATATTCTTTGTTCTCTTG